>JAEQBH010008514.1:0-166883 GCA_016808115.1 Tetrastigma voinierianum
GACAAACACATCACTAGGAGTTCACGTGGAATGACCGATCCTTGTTCAATTCTCTGGTGCAGCTTTTTCGGGGAAATTGAAGTCGATGGTCGGGCCTTTCCTGGTAACAAAGGTCTTTTTCACATGGGTGGAAGCGAAGTTTCACATCTACGAAAAACATTACGATTAGCCACCCAGCGCTTGACCCGTACTATGGAAGGCAGAGTTTCTTCGCGTCAGAAAATCAATTCCCTCTGACAGTATGACAGTGTAAAGTCACATCTATCATGGTTTGGGTTACTTAACATTGAGATTCGAGTCGTCCTTCGCGACATTAAACATAAGCGCTTCTTCAGGAAACCTTAAGTGTTCTTTCCACTTTTACAGTTTTGGCTCGAAATTTCTATTTTATTTACAATTTTAGTTTAACTTTATTTGTGATTATTGGTTTGTTTTGTTGCTTCAGATGGATGAGTGGGGGAAGATTCGGTTAACTAACGTTGACTCATGAGATCGAAGATCACGAGAGGGGTTCCGCTGGCAAATCTTATGTAACAATTTTCTCTGTGTTAACGTGGTTTCTGCGTCAGAGCATCGATTCTTCCTATCGTAGCGATGGTTTGCATTAAGCATGGTCTTTTTCTTAAATAGTGACGGCGATGACTGTCGGCGACGTCAAATTAATACTAAATGTGCGTAATGTGTTTCGCGTCGCGATCAATTTATCGCCCCTCGCGTCGCGTAGCGTGTCTTTCACCTGCGGCGTGGTTGCACAAGCCTACGTCGCGTCAGCGGCGTCATCCTCCGCGTCAGCGGCGTTGCTAGTGAAGCTGCGTCACGGCTACCGCGTGTGACCATACCAATCGCTGACGCGTCGCTGTTAAGCCCGAATCGGTTCATTTACGGCTTTTCACCTTTACTCCAATTAAAACCTAGTTTCCCAGGTGCTGGCGTTCCTTTGGACTTGGCCGGGCCCTTGTTTCACTGGTGGGCTGGTGTTCTCGAACACATTGTGCTCCCTCTGGGCTTGCCCTCACGCCTAGTCGGGTCATTGTGGCATTTCCCACTTTGTGCTTTCGGTTCTAGCTTGTGGTGCGTTAGGAGTACCTTTGTACTCCGGGGTGGTTTCGTGAAACTATAAATCATTCATTAGAGTTTTTAGGTCTGAGTAGGGTCTTGTGAGTCTTGATTGGGTGAGTCTTGAGTCTTAGTTAGTTTTCTCTTGTGGTGTTGTGTTTTGTCAAGTCGGTGGTGCCACTTTGGGACCACCTGCATGTGTTAGGTCAATATGCGCGAGGCGAAGTTGCCGCAATGAGTCAGGCCCCGTGAGGACCCGGCTCCCACAGTCGTGCCTCGCGGTTTGCAAATATGGAGTGCAGCAGGCGGTTCAGCTCATTGCAAAACCGCTCGTTCATTAAGAAGGGTTTCATCACCTAGATGATTTCTTGAAAGACTAGTCGAGGCTAAGGGTGGCGTGCTTTGTATGCAACCCCTCGTCAGCGACGATGAAGCGTGGTCAGAATTTTACGCCCAACCTCGCTTCCCATGTCCTCAAAAATTAAATTCGTGACGTATTGTTGACCGGTCTTAGTCGATCAATAGCTTTTATAGTTTAGAGCATGTACCGGCGGGGCCGCGATCAACTCACGTGAAGCACCACGGCTACCACGAGTCATCTTTATGTTGACCAAAGGTCGGGGTAGTGGAGGATCAATAGTGGTGCGAGTAATTTAGGCTTATTTGCTTCATTCGAGTTTAGCATGCCTTCATCACTTAACGTCTTATCATTGGCGATCTTGTGAAGAGTGGCGACCGGCCGTGCCACCTTAACCGTATTATGGGATATACCCATTCGATGGGCGAGATTTATGATCGATCTCCCTGCCGGAGCGAAAAACCAAACACAGGCACCTTTACGATCTTTGGCTTGTCTGAGCAAGCGGGGGTGCCTCGCCGCGACAATGAGAACTGGCTTCATCAGGTCAAGGCCCTCGGTCGCGGGACACACAGTGTCCGTAACTGAGAAGTCTACGACTAAGACCCACGAGCCCTGGTGAGCGAGCTTCCCGATTATCGGGCTCGCTTTGGATTCTAGAGCACGGGATGGCGCCAGGCGATCTCAAGTCGCGCCTCCGCACCACCCTCGTCTCGCCCAGCCTCCGCGCGCCTGGCCGGTACTCAGGCGGCCGTTCTCCCTCTCCCCTTCACGAGATCTTGAGACCGAGTGCTCTCCTCACTGGCGTTTTGGCGCGATGCAGGATAAGGACCAAAGCTGCAAGGTCCTCGTTACCCAATGGGCGTTAAATCTTTGACATGCGGACGATGCAGCCCGTCAGGCCATCATTCTCTGACGTGCTTGATGTGCAGGCCCGGCTCTTTTAGCTCTGGCTTTCCACGAGCCTCCACCACCTCCACTTAATGATCTTGAAGTCCTTACTCTCTATTGTTTATATCTTACGGTGAAAGGGACCTTTGGATATTTTGTTGGGGGGGATGTGTTGATAAGGTACCTGTTTGGTTTTGTTTAGGTATATGTTTTTGTTCTTGTTTATTGTTGTTTTGATTTCCTTGATTATCTGGTATTTTTAGTTAGTTCGCATATTAGTTGTGTTTTGTTTTTAGTATTGCATCGATTATTGGTGGTGTTTAGGTTTAGTTTTAGTTTGTTTTACATCACACTTTCATGTTAATGAGTCATGTGTTGGTGTTTGCGTGTGTTGCTAGAGACATTTTGCATATAGTGATGTAATGTGTGCCATTTCTGGATATTGAGGATCAATTTTGATTGGAGTTCACTATAAGCATTCAAATGCATGCATTTGCAAGTATCGATGTCAGTTGGAATAGTTAGAAAGGGCTAGTGAATCAATCCCGATTAAATCAAGAAACCGAGTTCACAAAACCTATCTTTCGCACACTAGTGACTTCGGGTATGCATGAGTGCTAGGAACCAACTACTAAAGTTAGATCAGCTTCAGGAAATTAAAATTCATTTGAGTGATGGGACACCTAATCAAGAAGTTGCCATCGAGCCCAGACCAAAAGAGAAAATGCAAAACAATAGAAAAAAGAAAAGAAAAAAGAAAATGTGACAAAAATAGGTATATGCATAAGAAATAAGCGGGATCATCAATGAATCCGGGCACAGTCTGAGAGCTTCATAAAGCTGTCCACTGCGAGCCAATGTGAAGTCGTGAAGCTTCAGCGCCGCTACATGGAATGAAGGAGATGGATCATTCACGCAACCTAGGGCCTTGAGTTTGAGTTGGTCTTAGATCGGTTGAAGGGGGTGAATGCGGTGCCCATAACAGCTGGTAGAGTCGCGATGTGGATCCCAGCTCTGAGAACACTCGGCTAAAACTGCGGCACTGGGTCTTCTCCATTTTGTTGGCAGGTCGTGAGGAGATTTCTAGAGTATGGGACATGAATAATGGTGCGTTCATCAGCACCTGGTTAGCCTGGCACCTAATGGTAATTGAGCGCAAGTTTGGGGTGTCGGAACTGGCATAATACAGGAGGTCATTCACTATAGCACCTGGGGTTTTGGGAAAGGCTATTGCCAGACATGTGGATTTGATGCACTAGTCAGTTTCACTATCTGTCAGCGAATTTACGAGAAAATTAATATCGTATGCCTTCATGTTATCGAGCAAAGCAGATGGTATGTAGAGTGATCCATTCATCCCCTATTTTTAAAGTATGTTATCACTTTGTGTCTTGGCTCATTAGTTTACGTGCATTAGAGTGTGTGTCTTTTGTCTAAGGATCAGGTTCTTGTAGAATGACGAAAACTAGTTTGGGGTGTGATGAGTGCACAAACACTCATGCTACATAGCAGTTAATGTACTGCATTTATGTTTATATTCTTTATAGTTTTTGTGGCTAGATCTTTGATTTGTGGGTTCTGGAGTTCATTGGGTAAGCGGCTTTTGGGGCGGTTGGAACAATGAGGAAGCGACGAAAGTGGCCCAATCGCGTCGCGACATCACCGCGTCAGCGGCCGTCGGCTCCCAATCTTTCGTATTTAAAGTCACGAATGGCTCGAGAAATTAGGGTATGGAGCGTCTGAGGAAAGACCACGAATTCGGACGAATCGACAAAGACTTAGAGGAAGTGATCGGGTTGGGCCGTTCGCGATTAGATATTTATTTTTGGATAATATGATGTGTTTTATGCACGACAATTTGATCTTTTCTCACGATGATGTTACAGATCTCTTTCTAAAGATTATCAAACCACATCACATACAATGGTTAAGCTTGATCTTTCATGTCGGTTAACATTGTTGTCACATCTACTCTATGCTGCATTCCAATTATGTGATGTCTCGGCCAATGTTAGCATATCCTTACTTTGGAGATCAGGGTCCCGAGAGATGAGGGTATTCAAGGATCTGGGTAGAGTAGCCTTCTTGGTCGGTTAATAGAGATGTCAGAGACACGAAGGTGGCATTGGGGTTAGAACATTTAAGCGTTTCGAATCACAGGGTGAGGATAGGATATCTTTGGGTTAATTCACGAGATAGGCGGATGCCTCGCGAGGATATCTAGTAGGCAAGATCGCCTCGCCATTGACATGTGCAAATATGTTGAATACTTGATATCTTTTGAAAGTAATGTTGAGCGTGATAGGGAGATTTAACCTAGGCGCAGCCACCATTATTCACTAGAATCAATAGCTTAGTTGCAGTTTCACTTAGAATTTTGCCTAGAATCATTTATTGAGATATTTTAAAGCGAGAACTCTGTAGTCGGTCGCGCTTTTACGTGGATCGATATCATGCTTTAAGTCATAATATATTACTTAGAGACTCGTGCACTTGCGCATAGGCATTCATTTTACATGATTGACATGCGACTTGATGGAATCAGCGTTCTCCATCCCATCTTAGTTATTATTTTTAGAATTATTATCTTTTTTTTTTGTAATCTCACTACACTTTTTATATATTAATACATTATATAATACAATATTTTCATATTTATTTATTGTTTATTTAATTTTTTCATTATATAAAATTAAGAATAATTAAATTAATATTATTTCTTTTAATATATTAAAAAAATTCCAATAAATTTAAGACGAAAATTCATTATATGAAGTGGGAAAAATTTAAATTAATATTGTTTATTTTTATGTATTAAAAATTCAATAAAAATAGAGACGGAATAATTCATTAGTCTGCATTTAACAGCAATTGATTTTAAGTCTACATTTTTTAGAGACGGAATAATTCCTCTCCGTCTCATTTTAGAGACCCAGGAAGGGACGTTTTGGTCTCTAAAAATAGGCAGACTCAAGATTAAAGTCTCTATTTCTGAAAGACGAACATTTGGTCTCTAAAAATTAGAGGCCAGACGAAATAAGACGGAAAATTTTTAGTCTCTATTTTAAAGTAGGCAGATTAATCTATTTTCTGTCTCTATTGCCCGATTTTGCGTAGTGTATGGTCGTCAGTTGGAGGCCAACAATCGGAAAAAATGATGGTGTGTCCCGCTCGGCTGCGCACACCATAGCGTCTTTGCTCCACTTTGGATAATTTACGAGGCCTAAAAGGTTGAGATTTGGATATACCACCTATGTCGAGAGATATGTTCTCATTATAAGTCTAGTTTACCAAATAAATTTGAATCACTTAATTCGGGTTGAATGATGATTGGTCTGACCAAATAAAATATATAGGTTTTAAAGAAATTTTGATAACATCTCACCAAACCCTAATATGTCATGACCTAAATATTCTCAATTGAGGATTACAGTCAACAACCCAGACCGAAGATGAGCAAGAAACAAAAAAGCGAATCACGAATTCCAAATTCCATTTAATCGAACCCCAGATTTGTAGAGAAATGTTCATACAAAAATCATAAGCGTCCTTACTAGTGTACAAAAAAATCCATAAAAATCTAAACTAATGCATAAAGCCCATACTTCCATACCTTTTTATCTTCTCTTCCTTCTTCTTCTCTTCTTCTTCTCTTATTTTTATATCTTTTTTGTTCCCTGACATTGAAGCCCACTAGAATGTGAATCGGTGAGTGCTTTATCACTTTGATATTTTTAAATTTTCACTTTATACTTTTAGTTCTTATACTCTTCTATTTACAACCCAATTTTCTTATTTTATAATGGCATGTCCTCTTCTCATATTATACCTTTCATACCCTTTTTGAAAAATTCTGCCTCTTTCTTGTATGTTTGTACAAATTCGGGTTTCGAAATTTTCACTTAGCAAGTATAAATTCTGAAAAATTCAAATTATACCTACAAATACCTAAACATGTTATCGCGTTGTAATATTTTTTAGGTATTACATACTTCATGTGTTTATCTTGACGCCCCAAATCAGGGGGTCCTTTTTTTTTTTTTTACCACTTTATGAAGTCTGTCGCAACACAACTCTAGAAAAGCTTTGTCGTGACCAAGAACCCTTGTCGAGACCTAGAACCTGCTCAACTATGCGGTAGTCTTTCTAGCATTTCTACACCTCTAACTCTTTTCCAAAACACAATAAATTCGATACAGTAGCCTTTGTATAATAAAGACAACATAAAATCTGGGAAAAACTTGCCAAACTATGTTGAACCAATCAAAATGAGTTTCATTATAACTATTTTCTCTTACATAGCGGCGGATAAAGCGTCGAATTTTGCAAAATACATAAGAAAGCCATAATCGACCTTAACCACCACTAAGATCTCATATGGAGTTCCATACTCACGGTGTACCTCCAATACACGAAATATTTTCCCGCATGATAGGGTGAGCAATGCCAGTAGAGGAAATTCTCCTCTGAGGACTACTCCCCCTTTAAAGATGCACATGCAATGCCATGATTCAACATTCATAAACACATTGAGTAAAAACATATACATTTCTACATGTCATGGCAATATCCCGAGCCCTCACTGACTCCCTCACACATGCATATGCCATGTATGAAAATTGTCATTGCAAAACAAAAAAAAAATTGTTTTATAATTCAACTCGTTGGACAACCTTCGATAAACTGTTTTATTCAAAAGTCATGTGTCTTTTGTGGGTATGAGGTCTCGCATGAAGTGTCGTGCGCCCTTCTTGCGCTTTTGCAAGCTTTCACCACTTGGATACATGTACAACAAGGATCATGCCCTTCCCACGAGGAATTGTCTATCCTTTCTTGTTACTACCCGACACATAATTAATGGAAATCTGTATAGGATGTTGTCCCTTAAACAAGGAAACCATCATTAAACTACCAAACAAATTAAATTCATGCCATACCTCACCGTTGTATGATATATAAGTATATCTTGATGCGAGTATCCTTGCATGTTATTTCATATTACATACATAATAAGTACATGGGCAATTTACAAATCATGGATAATTATATCTCTTGCATATAATTCACATCCATCTAACGTATTAATAGATCGAAATGGCATATATCAACGACATTCCATTCAGCAGCAACACTGCTTCGGATCTTCATTCCGGACCTAAAAAAACGCTCTCCACGAGTTCCGATTGTCGATCCCGTATCCATGATGACCGCCCTGCTACGACGCATTTTTCCGCTATTTTCAACCAGCATTTTGTTTCAGCAACACAACTGTTTCCGGCCCATGACGCCGGCAACACAACCTGTTATTTGTGGTGTAGAACACAAGGACCCGAAATTAGTCCTTAAATTATCGCAGTTTGATCAAAAGCTGTTTGTGAACCAACCCTGCAGTTAAGAGCTATACCTCATGATCATTAGGCCCTTAGACAAGAATAACCCGGATTAGGAAGGCCTCCTACTCGCGGAGCCTGAACTAGCTCACTTCCGAAGCCGTGAACCTCGTTGTTCGAACTCTTTGGAGACCAATTAGAAGTTGGACCTCTTTCCTCCTTTTCCTTTCTTTTTCTTTATGCTTCCTCTTTCTTTCCTCTTCTTTCTATCTTTTAATTTCCTTTTCTCATTTTCTCTTACCAGAACTCATTTTGGTGATCTGAACACCTTTTCTCAATTCATCTTGACACATGGCAATCACCATGCATGTGTTTCTCCTCTCACTTACCTCTCCCGCTTAATTCAGCATGCATAGTAAGAATACGACACTTGGCTTTCCATGTGCCAAGTGTCCACTTGTTGTGTCCTCATGCCACATGTTGCCATGTCGTTTGTTCATTTTGCCTTGAAATACGTGAAATTTCGACTGTCCTAAAATTCGACGTAATTCTACTATGCAACTAGATTTCACGAGACGAGTTCAACGGTGTGGTCCATGTCATTATCAGGAATCGAGAAATTCTCGAACTGCGGCTTCATATTGTAACAATCTATCGTTTCACTTACTACCAGGATTTCACATTCTTCGCCTCTTAAAGAATTTGTGCGAAATTCACACATATACGCCTGACACATGCATATGCAGATCATTTTAATATTCAATGACTAAACCACGTACCTTTATCCTCGAATAGGAAAGGATATCTAGTATGCATCGTGTCCTCGCGTTCCCATGTTACCTCCTCCACTCCTTGGTGCTGCCACAACACCTTTACTAGCCTCACAGTCTTACGTCGGAAAACCTGATCTTGACTATCTAGAATACGCACAGGTCCCTCCTTGAAGGTCCCATCTGCATCGAGAACAAGCTTGCCCTAATCCACTACATGAGTCAGATCTGGAGTGTACTTTCGGAGCATGGAGACATGGAATACCTCATGGAAACCTAATAAACTTGGCGGTAATGCTAATCGATATGAAACTACACTTACCTCAGTATCGAAGGGCTTGGAGTATACCTCGACTGACGGCTTTCACAAGCAACGAAGCCAACCACTCCTCTCTTAGGCATTACCTTTAAGAAGACATGATCACCCACCTTAAACTCTAGAGGTCGTTGTCACCTGTCGGCGTAACTCTTCTATCGGCTCTGAGTCATGAGAAGATGCTTCCGTATTAAACCCACCTTCTCAGAGGTGTCTCTAATCAAATCTAGACCAGTGGTGGGTCTCTTTCCCACCTCCATCTAACAAATCGGTGATCGACATGGCTTCCCATATAATGCCTCGTAGGGTGCCATTTGTATACTCGCTTGATAACTATTGTTGTAAGTGAATTCCACTAAGGGCAAATGTTCTTCCCAGCTACTCTTAAAATCCAGGACACATGCTTGCAGCATGTCCTCACCGTATGTATCAGTCTCTACGACTTACCATCAATGCAATGGATGAAGCAACCGGTGCTCATCGTCAACTGTGTCCCCATGGCCTTCTAAAAACTCTTCCAAAAGTGTGCCATGAATCTGGGATCCCTATCTGATACTATGGACACTAGTACTCCATGTAACCGGACAATCTCTCATATGTATAACCTGCAAAATTCCTCCAATGTAAAGGTCATTCGCATTGCTAGAAAATGCGTTGACTTGGTGAGTTGGTCCATTATCACCCCTGGCGCATCATACCTCGCGATATCGGAATTGCTTTGTAGTGGGTCTAAAGTCCATCGTGGCGTGCTCCCACTTCCACTCGACTACCTCGGTAGTTTGGAGTAGCCTGGCGCCTCGATGCTCAGCCTTTACCTGCTGACACGTGAGGCATCGTCAAACAAAGTCCCCAATGTGCCTCTTCATCCCACTCTCGTAATATTGGCGACGAAAATCTCGGTACATCTTCGTGCCACCCGGATTTACTGCAAAACGAGAGCAATGGAACTCCTTAGGGATCTCCTCTCTTAAGTCTACTAACTAAGGAACCACAAGTCGTCCTCTGCTCTGAGGAGAGAGGCGCCATCCACGTGAGCGACACAGCCTCGTCGCCCGAACACAATGCGGCCCAGGTCCACTGGCTTGACCACTATCTTTGTATCCTGCCTCTGGGACTCAATCACTCTACTCAATAGGAAAGGTGTAGCCCGCTAAACTCCCCCAAACATGCGAGCGATCAGCATGCGTGGTCTAAATGTCCCACAATCTCAGCGTCACGCCCTTTCGAGCACAGCGATACTCCCAGAGTGACTTTCAGGCGAGTGCATGCGCCACCACATTTGCCTTACCGGGATGGTAGTAAAGTGAAGTCATAAACCTCCGGGTGCTCATCATACGTGATGCCTCATGTTGAGGTCCCATTATGTGAAAATATACTTCAGACTCTTATGGTTTGAAAACACTTCAAACTGATCACCATACAAATAGTGGCGCCAAATCTTTAAGGCAAAGACAATGGCCGCCAACTCTATGTCATGTGTAAGGTAATTCTGCTCATGATTCTTTAGCTGTCTAGAACCATAATCCACTACCCTCCCTGACTGCATCAAGACACATCCTAGTCCTTCCTTATAGGCATCACAATACAATGTGTACCTCTATCCCTGTTCCGGGACTATCATAATAGGAGCTGAAGTAAGCCTCCTTTTCAATTCCTGGAATGCCCTCTCACATAGGTCATTCCACTCGAATTTGACCTCCTTCAGGGTCAACCTTGTCATAAGTCTTTGCTAGCTAGGAGATCCTCGATGAACCTCGCAGTACCTGCAATCGAAATAGCGTATCTCGAAGACTAACTGACCTCTCCCTGACTCATAACGACCTCGGCCTTCTCAGGTCTCTTGTACAGGCCCGGAGCCACGACGTGTCCCAAATTTCACCTCCAATAGCCAAAATTCACATTTGCGGAGCTTGGCATACAACTAACGGTTCGAAGCACAGTGAAGGACCCTCGAATGATCCTGCATTGCTCACCATCGTTCTTGGAGTAGATCAAAATGTCGTCAACGAAGACTACAACAAACTGATCCAAATAGGGTTGGAATACCCTATGCATGAGATCATGAATGTTGCTGGCGCATTCGTCAATTCGAAAGGCATCACTGTGAACTCGAAATGCCCTACTGCGTCCTAAACGTTGTCTTAGGGATATCAGCCTCCCTAACTCTCAACCGATGGTACCCAATGCGGAGATCTATCTTAAAGTACCCTCGCACCCCTCTCAGCTGATCAAACAAATCATCAATCCTCGGTAAAGGATACCGATTCTTGATCGTAAGCCTGTTTAATTATCAAAAATCAATGCACAGTCAGAGGTCTTGTCACTTCTTGCGAATAGAGCCAGGAGCACCCGTAGAGGAAGTGCGATCTAATAAAACCCTTGTCCAATAATTCCTGTATCTGGACCTTGAGTTCCTGCAACTCAATTGGCTCCATCCTATACGAAGTTATAGAAATGGGCTACATACCCGGGTGTAACTCAATGACAAAGTCTACATCATACCATGAGATAATCCCGGGTGCTTCATCCCGAAAAAATGTCCTTAAACTGCATAAAACTACGGTAGGCTCCAGGCCCTATCTGCCTCGTCCTCTAGATAAGGCTTGCCCGGCCAACCTATGTGCGTCAGGTGCCACCTAGAGTCATTGCACGGCCTAGGGTACTTCTCATCTTATCCCCCTTTGAAAAGTAACACAAGTACCATCTGTGTGTAGGTAGTAATCCTCCTACGATCACAATCAATGATGACTCGATGTGTCGTCAACCAATCCATGCCAAGAATGACATCAAAGTCTTATATGTCTATCACCCAGAAAGTCCCACCCAGTGAAGCGAATCCACGAAGTCTCACAACTCACAATCTGACATATTTGATCGATCCTCACCACCATCCTAGGGAGTTCATGTAGCCTTTCCCGAGTTGACCTTTAAGCACGATTACTACCCCGAAAAGTGTTGTTTACCTTTAACACTACATGTTTTGAGCACTTTTGTGTAGTAATTGGCCGAATTAACCCGAGTTGGCATGTTAAGGACCTATGATGCTGCTAATCAGGAGAATTTTGTGGCAAGTTTGGTTGTTTTAGAGACTTTATATCTTGAGGATAGGGATTGAGTCAAGGCATGAAGGAGTCGGTTGCGGTTCGGAATTGAAAAGCATAAGAGAGAAGAGAGCCCAAAAGCGAAGCGAGAACATGCGGTGCAAGCCTTGTCAAATTCGCAGGGGTTGCAGACCTCGCGACCTACGAAATTCAGCTGCCGAACCTTCTACTTTGACTTTTGATTTTGTGTTTTTCAAAACTCTCCACACATGTAATAGTATGTGGTAGTTGCAATGGGTTTGGTGGTATGAAACACCCTAAACAAGACTTTGTAGACATTCTGTTCGATACTCAGTAAAGCTTACAGCAGAAGCTTTCAGATTTTCTCTCGTTTTATCTCTTCTCTTTCTCTACAGCCAAATAACCTTTGAAAAGAGGAGGAGTGGCTAAACCCTTCGTTTCCTTAGGGTAAAGGAAACTAAGTGAAGGTTCTGGATGAAAATGTGGGGGTTTTCCATGTTTTAACAAAGGTATTTTCCACCATTAATGGTTTCTTTTCAAACATTGGTGTTAATCCCTTTGGGTTACCTTGAATGATTCGTATTTGATAAGATTTTAGGGTTCATTGGATGCTTATTGCTAGATCCATTGGCATTCGTTAGTTATCATCTATGGATTATTGGAAGGCAATTCAAGGTGATGTTTTTATTTCCTTCAAACCCTAGGTTCAATCCCTTCGATTCACCTTAAATGGTTAGTATTTGGTAAGCTCTCAAGGCTCGTGGGATACTTATCGCTAGATTCAGTGATGTTCGTCAGTTATCATTTGTGGACCATTGGAAGGTGAGTCAAGGAGATGTTCTTCACTGTCCGAGACCATTAATGGGAAGGAAATACCATTTTTCAAGGATATTTATTTAGGGTCGGTTAATTATAAGCTCATGAAGCAGGTCGGGAGATAGCCCATATGTTATCCTCCCTAATGCGAGGAAAAGACCGGGAAAACCCCTCCTTTGCCTAAGGAACATGAAACCTAGTGACCTGACAATCCAAGGTTTGTTTTCATGTTTTAGTAAGTTTTTATTTTTAGTTGTAATCACTAAAATCCCCTCTTTTTATCACAACCCAAATATCCAAAATGAAATCACTAATATAAGTTTCACTGTCAATCATTTCCACGAAGAAAACCCATCATTGTTTACAAACCTATAGCCGCTATACTATAGTAGCAATGCTACGGTATTATGAGGTATTGGGTTATAAATTTTTTGATTTAGAATCATTGCATTTGGTAGTCTTTCCCACAGTTTTCAACCCTATGACTGGGAAATGGCGAACCTTGCCACAACCACGTCCCTTTTCCAGGCTTTGGCTGCTTATGTGCTCAGTAGTTATTATTGCCTTTTCAATACCATTACTAAGGAATGGGACTATCCAATTCTAGAAACTGATTTGTATGTTTGGGAGACTTGACATCAGAAACGAGGATGTTTATTGTTTACCTTACACGTGGAGAAAATCAAGTTCAGTTTTGGGCTATTATGACTAAGAGGGCTTGGCCTTGGCCTTGGCCTTGGCCTTGGCCTTGGCCTAAGAGGGAGGATGGTTGCTTTACACTGTTTAAGCTTTATGATATTTATAACCCTCATCTTCTTAGTGGATTTTGGAGTTGGTCTTTAGTAACTTTGGCTGACACAAGTGATCTTTAAGAATGCAATTGGTGTATTATAACGACTATGGCTATGGCTAACACAAAAATCAAAGCTTTTCTTGCAGTTGGTCTTGAAGGCTGGGGAGGGACTATACCATGTGTGGGTTGTTGGTGTATTATACTGACTATGGCTATGGCTATGGTGCGGAAGAATGTGATTTCTATTGGAAAAAATGGGTTTAAGCATAAGGAATTAGCTATCTTTGAGCTAAAATTAAAATAGGTTCCACAAACTCTTTGTAGTGGGTCCACATGGGAATGTGTTCTCTGTGAGGAGATGAAGATTATATATTGAGTTGCTCAAAACCAGTAGGGAGTGAATTAGAAATTGCCCAAACATCACCACTTGAAAATGGTAACAAGGTTTAAGCTTGTGAAAAACATGTCCCACATCGAATAGAACAAAGCTTTTAAAGAGTATATATATACTACCTTGTAGTTGGGTTTGAATTTTAGCGCTCGATTTTTGCGAGGTGAGGACCTATCTTATGCTTGGTTCACCACACATGCGGGCGAAACGCCGCCACCCCGCACTAAATCGAACCGAGCCGAGTTCGGGATGTATACCTGAAACATCAAAACGCTATCGTTTTGCGTAGGATACCATTGAGAGTCTAAACGCCGTCGTTTTGGAAGTACTGTTTGACTAAATGGATGCCTTCTTCTCCATAGATGTGACTGTGTCTATACAGACACGAACCTAGCCCAAGCTTCATGACTTTACCGAACGGTTATGAGCGAGTCTATAAATAGGTCATTCATTCATTCATTATAGATATAAATTGATTTTTCCTATTTCATATCATATTCGTTCATTTTGAGAGACCGAGTTCTGCACAAGTTTTGGTTCGACGGCCAACCTTTAGAAGTGCTTTCTCTTGCGTTTGGAGATCATTTTATCCTGGGAGACAAATTGCTAAGGACTCGAAGCACCACTGCGAGGGCAATAAATAGTCTTAAGAAATTGTGTCCAACGCAAGACTTGATCGTTCCTTATTTCTCCCTCTGATTTACGCAAGCGGGTTCCATCTTGTGCTTTAACATTTTTTCTTCTATTCTTGTTTGCATCCACGTTACGTTACGTTTGTTCTAAGCTTGTTTCCATATTATCTTGATATATGTTTTCGACGAGGGTAACAATTTCCCCATAGCCATGGACTTTTCATATCTTTGTTTTTCTTGTAGAAAAATTTGAAGCGGAAACTCAACTGGTATCGATTAGATATTTGGTGTCGGGTTTATTATGAATTCAAAGCGAAACAGACCTGATACTTATCATATTTACTTATAATCAAGAAAGTTGTCATGTGAGTGTGTGATACTTTTTCCATTTGAATTTACCACGACAACAGGAGATTATCTATCTTACATATAGACTGATTGGCAGTAGCTAATGTTCCAAGTACCCTTTTTTGTGCTTTATCTCTCTAATTAATTTAATTGAGTGTTATATATTTTCTTAGATATTGTTAGTTTTATTTTTCTCCTCTTTTTCACTAGTCGCATCTCTCTCTGGAAAGAATGGAGGAAAAGAAAGAAGGTGGAGGATGGTAAGCACAAATTAAGCAATCACATTCAATTAATTTCTCTCCGTATCGTAACAAGAAGTGTTTTCAAGTAAATCCAATGATAAAGGTGTTTTATATGAATGAAACTTTGACCTGAGATATCTTGGTTTTCTGCCATTTTCTAATTTTAAGGTTATCAATAATGAAAATACAGTTGCACTCCTTTTTTCTAAATGCTTGTTCTCTTGTAGCCTATTTTCCTCAAGCAAGAAGGGGTGATTTTTTAGCCATTTTTGGCCTAAAATCACTCATCTTCATCTTTTTTCTTTCATTTTATTGCTTAATAAAGTGGTTCTTTTCACGAAGATTTAGGTTTTATCTTGTTTTTTTGTGTTGTCATTGTTTTATCGACATCTGGTTTGTCGTCGGCTTGTTACGACATGGTGTTGATTGTCGTTTTGTTTCAGTGTTTTATCTGTGTGAAGGCGATTCAAACAGACAAAATGTATCTAATTAGTTCAAGATATCAATTATGGTCATCAGTATGTTGAAGAATTGAAGTCACAAATATTATAGTCACTATATTATCAAATTTGTAGGCTTTATGTCGATTTATTATGCTATTTACCTGGATATTGTTTCATTCTGTATGATTTTTAACTATTTGAATCTTGGATTTATAGCATCTATTCCAAGTTTAAATCAATAATATTATTTTTCTTTCAAAAAAAAAAATTAGGCACTCTTTGGTAAAAAAAAATGAAAATTAACTAGGACCTCAATAAATTGCTTGTACATGTTTATCCAAACTCATTTCATTTATTTCTCTTCATTATATATAAATTAAAAAATTAGATTGCTTTTACATGCTTCTTTAAACTTATTTCATTCATTTCTATTCATTATGTAAAGATTAAAAAAATTTAAAAGTAAGCAAATTTGTAAGAATAGAGACATGAGTTTGATTTTTTTTTTTTTTTTTTTTTTTACAATTTTTTTTTCTTTTACTTGTTTCCTCGAACTGTAGCAAGCTCTTTAATTATTGGTATGCGCCGTTGGCGTATTTTGTTACGCCGAGTTGCTAATGTTGTTAATTTTAATTTTATTGATTTTCAAATATTACTTTTAAATTAAATACTAAAATATTTTACTAATTTTTGTTAGAAATTTTAGGTGTACTTCTAAAAGAAATTTAGGCTTGTTGTTAAAATTTAAATATAAAATTACAAAACATACACATACCTTATATTTATCAAAATCATATTATTGAAAATATTAGTACTTATTTTATTGTTATAGGTGATTGTACTTAAATATAAAGTAAAATATTACTACATAATTTTAATGTTTTTATAGGGCTTTTACGAAACATGAGGCGAATAATTCCCTCACTTAGTAAGTACAAGTAAGTGTACATGTGCCTAAAGAATGTGAGACAATATGAAAAATGTATAAAATTTTAATTTAATTATCGAAATAGAGAAACATAATTGAATTTGACTAATATATATGTCATTGTTCCTTACTTTCATGTAGTACAAATATTTAAATTTGATATTTTAAAAAAAAATTTAGACCTATTCCTAATAATAAGGGCAAAAAATTAATTATTTAACGTAATAAAAACATAGTTGAATTTAACAAATATATGTCATAGGTCTCACTTCCATAGGTACATATATCCAAATTTAATTTTTTTAGATTTATTGATATCAAGGTCAATTTGATAATGCTTCTTATAAATGTTTTTAGACGCAAAACTTATAAAAAACTTTTCTCTTTTCACTATGGCCCGATATTAATAATTTAAACATTTCCTTATATTAATAATTTAAACATTTCCTTATATTAATAATTTAAATATTCAATAAAGATATTAATAATTTTAAAGATATCAATATTGAAAAATATTTTTTGAGATATTATCCAAATTATATATATATATATATATATATAGACACACACATTGGCAACTAAGTATTTTGTTATTTCTTCCAACCTAGATATCATGTCTTTTTAAACTTTTAGCATTCTCAAGTGAGTTACATGTAGACTTTTTTACAAGTATTTATTTTTAGAGGTTATGATTAACTTTACTTTTAAAAATAATTTAATTTTAAATAGATGAATCAAAGAATTTTATTTATTTATATACTTTTACTTTTTATTAAGCATATATTCCAAAATAGATAGTTTTAAAATTTTGGACATTAGAAATGGTAACTATATACGTTATATATATATATATATTTCAAATTATTTTTAAATACATGAAGTTATTCTTAAAAGATGAAGATATTCTTAGAATATTAATCTTAAAAGAAACGAGATATTCTAAATTTTTTCTTATATAAAATAAGTAAAACCCTGAATTTTTTTTCAAGGTATTCATTCAAAAATTATTATCTTATTATATATTTAATGAAATTACTATGAAAAATAATTTAAATATTTCTAGAATGCTAATAATTTTAAAGATATCATTATAGAAAAATATTTACTAAGCTATTGCCCATGTTATTTAAAAAATTATTTTTAGAGTTTATGACTAATTTTTCTCTTGTCAGCATAATGTTAATATTTATAAAATAAAAAGAAATAAATAAATTGAAATAACTTATTCATGGAATATGAGGTAAAAGAAATAGATATTTTTGACTTGCCAAAAAATAAGATACCTATAGCCAGTGCTTTTTAGAATTAATCGAGCACCATACCCATTTCTTGTTTGTTTAAGAAAGATATCAAAAAAGACGACCATTGTGTTTCTTTATTTAGACGTTGTAACAATTGTTTCGCTTCTTGGCTATCTAATTCTCCATGAAAGGAGTAGAACCCTAAGATAGATAAATAAACACGTACAATCGACTCATCTTGTAAAGAAATATTTGAATAAAATATTTTGTAGGTGGAACATAGGCATTTCCTCTCACCATCTAACAACTCTTGTTCCCATTGGGTTTTGAGGAGACATAGACCACCTGATAGAATAGTAATATGCAATTATCTTCTTCATGCTGATTCTGAATCTTGAGTGTCTGTCATCTTCTCTAAGGCTTGGAATCCAATGATTCGTTGTAGGTTGCTTTTAAAGTCCCTCGGCATCATCTCTTTGTTCTCCCTCCTTTGTAACCGAAGTCCGATCTTCAACTCCTCCTTTCTCCTTCTTTATAAACGTAATTCAAGTATAATAATTGCAAATAAAAATCAAATCATTTCATAAAATAGAAAAAAAAAAAACAAAGGAAAGGGAAACAAAAAAAAATGGGGTTGAACCGTATGATGAACTAAATGATAATGTTTGTCAATAGAATCCAACTCCATGAAGTAGTGAGTATCCACAAATTCCTCTTGCAATATGGCATCCCCATCTATCGGAATCAAGAATTTATAGACGTTAGAACCAAAACCAAAGATGACATTTTCATTTAAGATTATTATTAGTATTCCAATGATAGAGAAACTTTTAAAGTCATCATAAAAGATTCCAATTTCAGTTGAGATGCCATTTTCATAATTTTCATTTAATATGGTTTAAGATGATCATTAGCATTCAAATGGTAGAGAAACATTAAGATGAAAACTTTTGTTTTCGTTAAAAATGCAATTTTCATCTTAAATGATTTAAGAAAATTATTAGTATTCCAATGGTAATCCATTTTCGTTTGAGATGTCATTTTCATAACTTTTATTTAAGATGATTTAAGGTGATTATTATCATTCAAATAGAAAGAAACCTTAAGATAAAAACTTCAATTTTTGTTAAAAATGTCATTTTCATCTTAAAATGATTTAAGAAGATTATTAGTATTGTGTTGATGAAATAAAGTTCATACAAAAGCTTCCATTTAATGGTAGTTTTAGAATTTAAACAGTGAAATCAAGGGTAAGTTTGGAATTGTTGGACTTGGGGCTGGGTCACCCACATGGGCTAGACTCAACCCAGCCCAAAAGCCTAAAGAAGTTGAGGCAGTTGTCTTGGAGACAGCTGTCTCCATACCATGTAAAGCGTACATGAGATGATGGTTCAACAATGGATTTCTGAAAGAAATAGAAAAGACAGACTTTTTGCACAGAAAAGAAAAAGGGTGTTCGGACTGTGGAAGATTTTCCAGTTCTAGTAATTGGAATAACACTTTGAAGCATTGAAGACATACATCGATCAGGAACAACGAGTAAGTTTTTTTTTAATTGTTGTTTATGAATCAACAATGGTATCAGAGCGAGTTTACGTATGCTTTCATGTTTGAATGTGGTAATTTTTTTGTGAAATGATAGCGCAATTCTGATCAGAACTTACCCAGCTGATTATTAAAACCCAGACGAAATTTTGGGAAAATTTACGATTGAAAAGGGGCAGCGTAGGTAGAAAATTGCAAATCGAAATGTTACAGGAAACTTCTTGTTCTTGACTGCTACGCCCCAAACTTGATGTTCCAGATTGAATGTTGTTCTAAAAAAAAAAAATTTCTCGGAATATCAGGATGCTTGCCGAATTCTTACAGTTTAATAACTAATTAATATAGGTTCCTAATGTAAGAATGTAACAGGCCGTATGACACTCCAAACTTCAGTGGCGTCGCTGACAGCTTGATTTCCCATCCCGCCGTCGTCCACTCGAGACTATGTGGCTGAGGATCTCGTTCATTGGTCGGGATAAATCGGTTATGGTGCGCCGTTGTGTGTGTGATTTGAAACGGGAATGGTGTGAAAACATTTAGTGTTAAATAACTGTAACCACGTCCCATTTCATCAGAGAGAAATTCAAATAAATAATGGTGTTGAGAGTGGGATAATGATACCCATTGATGTATTTCCTGATAAGAACTCAGACCACGTCCTGTTTTTATCTCACGGGGGAAGCAAACAATTGGTATATTCCAGCCCAAAAACTGATTAAGCAAATGGGCTATTTAGTAAATGGAATATAACTGAATATTATATATACCAAGGGGCCCATGCATATATGTGATATTCATTTAATTAAGCAGATCCATGAACTGCTCAGACCGGGTGTTCTAATGGAACCAAGTGGTTTAAGGTTCCTACACATTTCTTCTAAAGGCCCACCTCTTTTTACTCCCAGTCAGCCCATACCAAGGGGCCCATGTATATATGTGACTCCAACACATATTTTAAACACCCCATGTGATTCTAGTTTAATCACATGTGATCTATAATTATAATCGAGAATATTATAATTTTTTTAATTTATAATTAGTTATTAATTTTTGATTATCTATGATTTTAAAATTTTTTATAATTGAAAATTAAATTGTATATTATAATTAACTAATTAAAATGTTAATTGATAATATATTGTGATTATTTGTGTGTGTAGTGGACACAAGAGTACAAATAATTCATTTATTGGCATATAAGAAGAGCGCATTTCATCTTTGTCGAACATATAGATTACTCTATGTATTATTGGATTGCAAATACGTGGCATCATGATGTTCATGAGTTCTTCATCCCGGCGACAAATCGGATTGTGCTTGATGCTCTACCAGACGAATGGGAGTCAGTTCGTCAGGCCTTGAAACAAAGGTTGAGCTCTTTAGACTTAATACTCGGCGAGGACATCTTGCTTGAGAGGAAAGTAGAGTGAGAATATGGTATTCGTCGGATTTGGACGAAGCGCAGGTGTTTGGAACCTGCGCTGGGTCGTTCCGTGGTATGAGTATGGTACGAATTGGACATGAGTGATGATAACATAGATGACATTGTTGATGATCCTGATTATGTACCTGGCATGTGATCTATAATTTTGAAGATCATATTGTACATATTTCTAGTACTTTTCTTTATGCATGTACATATTGAATGTTTTTCATTAAAGACATGTTAATTGTGTATTTTTTTTAAAATAATTACATTTGATGAGCATGAATGGAAATATTTGATAATTGGGAGGTTTTAAATTTGGTAGATTTATACAATATATATATCTCACCCTAATAACCAAATGTTGCGCATGTTTAAATTAAATAATAATTGAATTTATCTTGTGAGAAATTGATTGAATGTGTAACATTACTTTACGTTCTTGTTGCATGTATTAAATTATTATTAATTAATTTGGTACATTGTAGCAAAACATTTGTGTTAATTGAATTGAATTGTCTGATATCCTAAATTAAGTAATTGTCTACATATAGTTGAAATGCGGCGCGGCAAGAGCATTGCCGGCTTGAACCAGCGGAATAAGGCTGAATGAAAAGAATTACGATGTTTGGCATCGTAAGATTGATATCTCTGGAGGAAGAGCGAGACATCTTGGAAACGGCCACATTGATGATTTGAACACGAGCGAGCACTCTTGCTCAACATAGGCGAGACTTGGAAGCTATCAAACTACAGCGTAAAGATCGTGTTGCTGCATTTGATCTTGGTAGCATGAAAAATGATTTGATCTTTGCGATTTGAGAGGCGCAGTTCGGCCTGGCGGTTTGGGATCTTTGTTAAGGTTCAATATGGTGGAACCTCAACAACAAGACTTCGTCAGTTAACCCTTCAGTTTGATGGCTATAAGAAGCGCCAGAATGACACCATGAGGCAGCATCTTACGATCATGTCTAACATGATCAGTGAATTGAGGGCTGCAGGGCATGACGCGGTGATGAAGCCCGGCGAAGTCAATCATTATTCGCTCTTTCTTAGACGGTGGGAACACATGCGTGTTAACCTTACCCCATAATAGGAACATGAAACTTTTGATGATGTTGCTCGTCATGTTGAGAAGCTTAGGGAAGGTAGTCTTCTCTACGAGAAGCACGCTAATGAAGCTTTCGTGGCCAGATCTAAATCGCGAGGGAGCAAAGGCTCTAGGCAGCTTGTTGGAAAGGTAAGGGTTTCAGAGCGAAAAGAGGAAATGAAGCAAGTTATAGTGGACAAAGCGCGGCGTGAAATGCGTGGCAAGAAGCGAGAAGCAGAAGCCCATTTTAAGCGCTGTAAACTGGTCACTTGCTCGTGATTGCTTGAGCCCAGGTATTGTTTACCTGAGCTTCGTTCCTCCCAGCATATGTTAGTAGTCGCTTAATGCTTCTTTGAGGCCCATTCCCTTTTGGGTATGGAGCTCGGCGACAGACCAAATGTGAGGGGCCAGAACAACTTATGTGGAATTTGTCCAATTCCTAAAGGCGGTAGAAGTATATACATGGGGAATAGTAAGCTGCTTGACGTGCTAGGGATCGATTACACAAACTAGAGTTGCGGGGTGGTCGCGCAACTTTATCTTCATGATGTGCTATATGCTCCTGAAGTTCGACGAAATCTTGTTTCTGTTCTTGTTCTACTAGAACTAGGTTTCAAACTTATATTTGATAAGGGTTGTGTAAAAGTATTTATGGACAACGTTTACTATGGTTCTGGCTATGTGTTAGATGGATTTATGGTATTGGACACCACTAATATTGTACTAAATGACACTTTGTCTATCTATGTTGTTGGTAATTCAGGTTCAGTTCCTAATACGAGAGTATTTTATGGCGTGCTAGATTAGGACACATTGGGCAAAGGCCCAGATTAAATAGATTGGCTGAGTAGGTCTCTTGGGATCACTCGCGAAGTAAAATTACCTACATGTGAGCATTACTAGTGGAAGAACAACTAGTTACCATTTTAATAGAAACCCAGAGGCGTAATTGAAATTCTGACTTATTCATTCAGGACATCTGTGGTTATGAATGTTAGGGAAATTTGGGCGTAGTCTTGGAGCTAAATATTTTATAGATGATTTCACACGTTTTGGTCATGTTTATTTGATTTCTCACGAGTGCGAAGCATTGGGTACCTTGAGCAATATCTGATTTGGTAGAGAATCGATTAAGCGTGAAGATCAAAACTGGGATCGATCGGGTCGTGAATATCTATCCAGACCAATTCAAAATTTTGTGATGAAAGGGTATGGCTCGACCCATTATAACTATTCCTTACTCGCAACAAAATGGGTTGCGAAGGAGGAATAGAACCCTTTTAGACATGGTTAGGTCGATGATGGCTCAGTGATTACCTATCTCCTTCGGGAGATCGTTGTGCTTCTTTGCCTACGTATGTCGTGTGCCCTACAAATCATCCCCTCCACCCCGTATGAATTATGGAATGGCAATACTTGACTTCAATTTGCATCCTTGGGGTGTCTGACTTACATTCCTGATAATACTCATCAATATGGAAACTTGGTCCTAAGGGGAAGAAGTGTATTTTCATTAGATACTCTGAAACCTCCAAAGGATTTGTTTTCATTGGTGAAAAAGCTGATGGGAGCGTGACTGAGCTTGAGTCCCGTGATGTCGTTTTCATGAAGAGGACTTTCTGTGAGAGGTAAGTTAATAAAGATTTTCAATTTTATGAAAACCTAGAAAATGGTATTACCACCACAATAGATGGATTAGAGGACACTTTTAATCCTCATGAGGAAAGTGGGACGACATAATGCATGATCAGGCTCCTATGGAGCAAGATCATGAGCAATCTCTTCTCGTCGAAGCATCATTGACATCATTCCCAGTCGTCGATTTGAGATTGAGGAAACATTCATGATTGCTCCACGGGATGACGAAGAGCGAAATCAATTACAGGCTCTATGCGAGTCACAAAGCTAGGAATGGAGTAAAGCTATGGAAGAAGAAATGGAGTGATGAGAACTAATCCAAGTGCATGATTTGGTTGATTCTATGGGACGAAAATCCATTGGAAATAAATGGATTCTCAAAATTAAACGTAAGGCGGATGGATCATAGAAAGATACAGGCTCATTGGTAGCAAAAGGCTACACAAAAGGGAATTTGACTAGCAGATACATTCTCACACATTTGTGAAATTACTTGATTCGCCTCGTCTGTATATTCGCACACATATGGACTTAATTATACCAAATGGACGTAAAAGCGCATTTCTCGATAAGAACTAGATGAAGAAATCTATATGGATCAACCTTTAAGTTTTGAATCTAAAGGACAAGGCTATGAGTTTGCAAGCTCAAGATCCATATATGGTCTCGAAAGCGACATCTGGAGCAATGGAACATCAAGTTTCATCAGCCCGATCGAAAGGGATGGCTTCACGATGATGGAAGAAGACCATTGCGTGTATTAAAGCGTTCGAGTGATGATTTTGTAATTTTGTCCTTGTATGTCGAGTGACATTTTAATAGTGGAAATAGCGAGAGTGAAACCCTTGCTAGAGTGATCATCAAACTTTGAAATGAAAGATATAGGTGAAGCTAGCTAAATGCTTGGTGTAAGAAGATCATAGAATCCTTGGCTAAGGCTTTAAAAGAGAAAAGGTTTATCTCGAGACTTACATCGAAAAAGATGTTAAAGCTATTATCACATGCAAGATAGCAAGCGATGGATACTGTTGAAAAGTTTGAGCCTAAGTCTTGATATGTGTCCTAGACTCGAAGAAAGAAAATGTCCGAGTACCTTATGCGGTCTTTGTCGGTAGTCGATGTAATGCAATGATGTGCTGTCCTACATGTTATCTTTGTTGGTTTGATTAAGCCGGGATTCAATAAAACCACAGTGAAAACACTTTGGATAGCGATCGAAGGATTTTACGGTATCGAAAAGACGAGACTACATCTTTGTGTTATCGAGGAAGAAAGTTGCGTCACGATTGGTTACTCGATCTTGGCCCAGGAGGTGATGTTGATCGGTGCAAATCCCAACCGGGATATAACGTTTCTTGCTAAATGATAAGCGTATACTATGGGTGAAAGCGATCTATTAGCCTTGTCCAACATGGAGGTGAATCATTAGCTTGTTCGCGGCAACTGAGATGCGGTTTAGTTAGAGGTTTCTGACATTTAGAAATTGTCAAATCGGCATTAGAGGCACAGCAGTGATTTTTGTGGCATTCTTCTTTGCATTGGCTGGTGCGAGGATCCTAAATATCATGGAAAGACCAAACATATAAGAAAGATATCACTATCTCCCGGAGATCACGATTCTTGATGAGTTGTTGGTCTAAATACATTCTCTGAACAATATGGTGGTGACACTCACGAAACCCGATAGGTAGGATGTATTCATTAGACATGTTAAATCCCTGGGCTTATGTAGAATGTAATAAGTGATTAGGATGCTTATAGTTTGTTGAATAATTTAACTATTTTTGCATATTATTCAACGTTTATTTTATGGTGATACTGTAAGAGTAGAGTTGTACAATTCAATAAAGTATGTCGATAGACTAAGATTGGCTCACTCACGGCGGTAGCCTGCAAGCGCTTTTAACCAAGGTGAGTAGAGATGGGGCTGATTTGAATTATAGCGCTGAATTAGCGACTTGAAGCATGATGGGTGAATTTAATTCAAGACATAAAATTTGAAGTCGCCTTGGTTAGAACGAGATGAGGTTCTTAAATGAAGACGACATGGATATCCCCACCATTCATGTGTCCTATATGATAAAGCCCAGAGTGTGAAATTAGTCGCCCCTTAAGCTATTAGCAGTGAGAAGATGAAATTTGGGTTTAGCGCTGTGATTTAATTGACAAAGCTAAGACTCGTATGGTAAATTACCTCTAGCAGGGAAGCCGATGATATATTCTTTATCTTAGGATAAGAAAGCTACGCATGCTTATGCATTTCATCTTGCATGTGCTAATCGACTATCGAGTCGAATAATGGATCCACTGCTTCTTATTTGTGTGAGTCCTTAAGAGATTTGATATAGATCTCAACAATTTACCCTTTGCAACTTTTGGCTATATCGCGGTGATGTAGTAATGTTTGCTACCTTGGGGTGTATCTTATGGTCATGGAAGATTCGACATAAAGATGCATTCCTAGGAAGCGAGTTAATTCGAGATCTAATTGATATGAGGCGAAGAAAGAACATTTTTGGTTTTACCTCTTTGCTTGTATTCAGAAGCGGAATCATCTCACTTTCGAAGGAGTTTGATATGATTTGAATACTGATATCGTTGTGATGAATTAGAGTATAGAATTCTTGAGGAGTTGAATAATACTCGATTATGTGTAATTCAAAATGTTTAGAGTATATAAATTACCTTTTGGGATTAATTATATTTTGAGGTTGATGTCTCCAGTATGGCACGTATGGGGTTTCTATATTGGAGCTCAGGTGTCGGTGTCTTGGTCGCACGGTCCTTTCACTGTATGAATGATTTCTAGTGCGAAATATAAAGTCCATCTCGCGTGATTGTGTAGGTGAAGCCCGTTATGGGCGAGGTGGGAGATTTTGGACTTGAAATTTGGGTGTAGTAAGTGAACTCGGCAGGCCAAAGCTGAAGTTGGGCGGTTGTCTTGGAAATATTTGCTCTCATTACCATGTCTGATAAAGCATTACATGAGATGATAGTTCCAATGATGGATTTACGAAAGAAATAGAAAGAAACCGATTTTTTGAAGAAAAATGGTCGGTATGGAAGATTTCAGTTAGTAATTGGAATAACACTTTGAAGCATTGAAGACATACATCGATCAGGAACAACGAGTAAGTTTTTTTTTAATTGTTGTTTATGAATCAACAGGAATAAAAAGTATAAAACATTGGATGTTTTAACTTGTTAGTATAGATATAAACCAGTATACAATATATTGTACAATATATATATATTCGCTCCCATTCATTTATCTATGGATCAGAGCTCTACAATACACTCTCTTGCCCTAAACAATCGTCATCCTGCAGGGATCGGGAAGTTGATTTTGATCCACTCGATTTTGACGTTGTGTAATTCATGGGTTTATTGTATTTTCACCCGGAATATTCTTATCATCCGTCTCTATCATTATCTTCTGATTTGAGGATTTTTTTGTTTAATCCGAATGGTTGTTCTTTTTTCTTTTTTTTTTTTGGGATTTCGACTTTGATCTCTTAGGATATAATATATATAGTCCACAAGGAAAGTTGTTCCCGATTTCTTCCTTGGCACACAAAACCCTAACCCTGACCCAAAAAGACAAATGGGACCGATATAATATATATAGTCCACGAGGAAGGTCGTTTCCGATTTATTCCTTGGCACACCTGAAAACCCAACGATCGAGAAGACAAATGGGACGATGTTTTGAAAAATCGGGCCCAGGACCGTGATCAGGTAATCGGACCATCGATCGACCGCGAAATCGGTCCCTGATTGATACAAAAAAACCGTTTTTTGATCGAATCGGATGAACCAACAGTTGAACCAGTGAACTAGACAATTCTCAACAAACGTATGTATCACGATGTCCTTGAAATTTTATATTTTAAATTTAGGAGCGTGTTAGGTTCACATTTTTATAGCATTGTGAAACGATTGTTAAGCATAGAAACCTTATTTTGGTATTTTGAAAGCTGTTGTGTTACATAATTTTGGTGTTTTTGTGTTCTTTATATTTTTCGAGGAAAAATAAAAATAAAAATAGGTCCTCCTATTTTGTAATTCTTATTTTTAAATTTATAAAATAATTTTAAAAAATAAGAACCAAATAGACTTTAAGAATTTGGAAATGTAAAAAACTAGGGCCTTTCAAAATAGATTTTAGATCCTTTTTTTTTTTCAAAACATTATCTCTTGAGTTATCATTGTTTTATTTCAAAATTAATATTTGGCTTCTTATGGACTATTTGATTTTAAAGAGGATAAAGAGGATTTTCTTAAAAAAGGTATTTCATTCAGATGGAATATTCACTTCCAGGGAGAATATGACGAACTCCTTCAGATACTTAAAGTAATAAAATGAATCCCTCACTTTTACCATGAATGTGTGGAATTATCGGGAACTTTTTAGTCAGGCTATTTGTTGATAGGTCGACACTATTGTTTAATAAATGCCAGTCTTGACCCCTTCTAGCCAGCTGTACTCGTGAAAGATCCCAGGTGGTCGCTGTATTAAGAAGCGCGTGGGAGCCGTGGGGCCAGTGCGGGTTAAGGCTTAGATGCAGGGTGCCGAGGACCCCTGACCCAACCATATCTTTTATAGGAATTTGTTATGGAAAATATTAGAGTAATATTTATCGATTTAAATCGTTTATTTGAAGAATAATCGTAATAAGGAAACGTATATTATTTAACCAAGGATAATTAGCGATAAAGGAAAAGGCATATCTTATCGATTAAAGTATAATCGGCAATAGAAACGTATATTATTCGCAAAATGGAACGGATTTGGGGCAGAATCGCATAAATTAGGAAAATTACCATGGAAAGATTATTGATTCATTTATCTCGACATTTTAACTCTCTTTATTCTTGAAACAATCGTAGGAGAGAGGTGGCCGTAGCCGTGGAGTCGTCGGATCGTGCTTTTGCGGGTTAAAGTATTACATGACCGATGTCGCGAAGATCAGACGAACAAAATTAGTTCTTAAATAATGGTTGGAATTATGATCCGAAACTTGCTTTCATTAGTAAGAAGAAAAAAAGACAAAACAAATAAAAAAAACAGAATCAGCAAAAAAAAAAGGCAAACTACCAAACTTAATACGTTAATAGTCAATTCATGGGTAGGCAAACAATCAATTCAGATCGTTCAATCTTTTCAACAAATCATTAAATTACATCCATAGCGACATATTTGAATTAAATCCATAGCGACAAGTCTACGGTGTAATTTTCAAATTTCAATCATAATCAAAGACCTTGTAATCTTTTTGAAAACTAAAACAAAAATATTTATAAAATAACATTTATTTTTATAATTATTTTTGAGAATAGAGGTCTATTTAAGAACTCAAACATAAATTATGATTTTGTTTTGTTTTAATTTGTTTTCTATGATCTATCACACTTTCTTGCAATATAAATTTTCTAAATATCACATGAGATAATTTAAAAATACCTAAAATTCATTCTTAAAAGTAACATTTTGTTAAAAACAAAAGAATTTATTTAAATTGAAAGTTTGATAAATATATTTTTGGAAAATAAGAAACAGTTTTAAAGAACATTTCCAAATTGTAATCTACTCCTTAACAAAGTATTTACTATATTTGAATATATTACTACTAATTAAATATATATTTATATAAATAAGTTTCTTCTATTTTTAATATGTTTCATATTTAAGCATTATATATATTTTTAAAATACTTTATTTATATAAAAAACAATAAATAATATCTTAAATATTATTAATTATATATTTTAAAATTTAAATAAAATATAAATAATATATTTATTACGTAATGATTCGATAGCGATTAAATAGTGGTCCGATCGATAGGCAAATAAGCTAGTAAGCTTTTATGATTTAATTCGCGAAATCGGTTTTAAAACATTGGATGTAGGTGCATCTTACTCTCTAACTTTATATAACATAGAGTTTACTCTCATTTATCCTACAAGTTTATCTCAAACATCTTATTTACTCTCTCATAAGTTTCTCTCAAAACATCTTATGTCTCACCCAGGTTTATACAATCGGGATCTATCTGAGAAATGGTGCCAAGGATTCCAACTCCGATGATCCTCTCAGGGTTTGTTCTTAACTCTCAGCCTACTGTTTTTAAGGTTTTGATTTTTTTGTCCTCTTGATGGTTGGTCCTTGTCTCGGTCAGCTACGAGGTCGTAAACGTGTCGGTTTGATATCGGCCAAATCACGTCATCGAGATAAATAAAATTATAGAATTATTAGAAAATAGATGCAAATAAGTAATTAAAAAATTAATAAAATAAAATTATTTTATGTTTTTATAGGTAAACATTTTAAAATTCTGATAAAGTCCTTCATCTCTCAATTTGTAGAAATATGAATTATTGTGGCATTTGTTTAAGTTAAATATTAATTTAAAGTCTTTGGATCTCTATCTTCAAATTTATCTTTTAAATTAATTTAAATAAAATTGATTTTTATTATAAAATACACGTTTTATCAAATTTATTATAAAAATACTAAAATTATCCAAGATACGTTTTATCTTCAGATGTTTTCATCCAATTGTTATAAAAATTAATTAAATTATTTTTTTATTATGGCTATAATTAATGAAATTAATTTCTATATTAAATTGAATATAAAAGCTAAAATATTATTTTCATTAAATAATATTTAATAACCTAACTTATAAGACCGCCTCCCCCCTCTTTCGTTCTCCCCTCCAAATCCTCTTCCTCTTCCTTTTCCTCTTCCTCTGAGTTTTCTTCCACTCGCAGCACCTCCAAGCTTTACAGTCTTGTCGTACCACGCCTACCGTCTAATAGCATCTCGAGCCCCAACACAGCCTTCGGAAGTTCCTGGTTAGAGTTGCCTCGCCGTTTGCTCTCACCATCGTGGCACTGTTTAGGGCTACAAAACTAGTCGATCCTGGTATGATGGTGAAAATTTATTTGATTTGGTTTTCTGAGGAATCTCTGAATTTGGACCAAATCAATTTTATTTCTTGTTTGATTGGTATTAGGGAACAAGGATTGGAATGAGAAATCAATATTTTTCCATCGTATTTTGAGTCTCTGAGAGGAATCTCTGATTCATTGTAAAAATTTGATTTTTGGTTGTGGTTTTATGTCCATCAGTTTTTAGATTCACGGGTTTTTTTTGGCTTTTCAGTTTTCATAGAATCTCTGGTTAATCAGATTTTTTTTTTTTTTTGGGGGGTTCGTTCATGGTTGACATCCAGATTCGTCTCGCCCTAAAAATTATGTGTTTTCAGATTGATGCAGATTCTGTTCCACTGTGAATGTCTGCGAATTATGTTTCGTGTGATCCAAACTAGAACTCAGGGATGTCAGATCAGTTTTCGATGACGACAGGCGATTTAACTCGTTACCGTCGATATCGATCGTCATTACGACGTCACCAAAGTTCAGGTATTTCTTGGGATTATTTTGGGTACATTCTGTTGATCTTATCAACCAAGCTGTATAAGTTATTCTTTGTTCTTACAGTATTCTTCTACCTATTGAGTACATAGATCCCTCTGCCTGCAGTGTTTCATCTTATGGGTTTCAGTTAAATCATATATTATATCTAGTATTTCTTTGTATATCTTCACCTCTTATTTAGTGCAGAATAAATGAAATGAAAGGTGGTGTGGTTTCATTACAGGTCTTCAAGTCAATGGGGGCTACCAAAGATTCATCAATTTTCTCACATTTTAAATTAATTTAATATTCTTATTTACTTCTCTAATTTTAAAGTTCTTATTTCTTCTTCTATTTTACTCCATGGAGTAATATTTTAGGATCAGATGTCAGTCTGGAATATGATTTCTTTCTGCTTCAATTTTTTATGTTACAGCTTTTGTTTTTTTACTTGCTGTGACCGGAGCATAGGAGGACTCTGAATAGCTTCCTCGGCTTTGGGACAACCTAAACCCGCCCCGGCATGGGTTTGGGACAACCTAGAACACACAGATTAGAGAATTTAAGAACATGTAAATTTTAAATTTCAATTATGTTTGACTTTTTATATATTCTATGTGAAACAAACTTGAGAAAATCATTTTTTCCTTAGTATTAGTCTTTTGTTCTTAGTATTGTCAGAGAACCAAAAGTTATTCTAATTGATAGTATGTGACCAGATTTGGTATTGTAGTTGAAATTAAATGTCTATTCTCTTTCTTTTTTTTTCTTTTTTTTTTTAATTTAGGTTTTCTTCTTACAAGTGAGACAGGATGGCATGGATGGAGTCGGAAAAAAGGTATGAATAATTCTATCATTTTTTAATATAGTGGAATAATGCTTTACAAATTTATATAATGCGTTTTGGTGTAAGCTGACATTATGTTCAATATTAGTGATACTGATATACAAAATTTGGCAAATGAATCATAAATGTGTTTTGGTTGTTTAGTATTTTTCTTGTGCTAGAGGCGTTGTTTGGTATCATCGTATTCTCTCCTTAGTTCTTTGGTTCCTAGATAACCCATTAAATGGTGCTAGTTTATTTATCACGCTCTGTGGTGAAAACCATTTTTAAGGGCATAGTGAAGAGGCCTAATTAGAAATCCTCATGCTAAGGAATTTGAAATAATTGATTTTATTTCTCATAAAAAACAAAAGGTATTATTGGGTAAAAGTTACTTAAACTATTGAATAAATTGAAGCTTTATTTTACTTGTTTGTTTTGGTAGTTAATTGTTGGTCGTTAATTGATGATTGGAAATCCTAATAAAAGAAATGACCTCTAGTAGTAAACTTTATGGCATAAAATTTATTTGTCATAATTTTTTTTGCAAGATAATCTTGCGGTAAGCAACTTTTTACTTAAATTAAGTTATTAATGCTTGACTTTGTTGTATGTTTAAGAATTAATAAGGTTATATATTACATTTTGATAGAGATGCTTTTTGGGAATATATATATATATATATATATATATATACTCTATATATATATCCTAAAAGATGTTGACATCTTGATTTCTCTTCCGATGCTTTTAAAACAATGACTACTTGCCCCACATATTTCACGGTATTTGGCCTTGAAAACTAGACATTAGCTGACAAACCCGCACCACAAATGAAATTCTTTGAATCTTATTTGGGTAGTAGCAGCTGCTCGGGCTCATTTCGAAAAAGGCTGGGCTCGGGAAGCAGCTCGTAGGCCATGGCCCAGAGCTTAACCTTAATTAGGCTTGATAAATCTCGGGCTCGGCTCGGGCTCGGCTAAAAAGCTGGCTCAGGCGCGGGACCCATGCATTATTGGGCAGGGCTTAGCCTACGGTCTCATTACCGTAGTTGGTCTTCCGCGGTGCGATCAGGCTCGGTGAGCCCGTTAAATCTTGATTCGTATGTCGGGATATCCCGATGTAATGGGTCATATTCTAGTCCGATCGACATGGATAATAATCATTAATCACCATGGCCAGATTAAGGAGCGATGGCGAAGCGATGAGTAGCGTATCGCATGCCGTCTGCTTGAAATTTGTACCTAGATCTCGAATGCGCTTTCGGTAGCGGAAATGGTACCTGATAGTCTTGCGAAGGTGTCTGAAAGCTGACGGTATGTTCAGGTGTGGATAGTGTGAAGAGGTCTGCGTGAGGGCGTCGGGAAAGGGCGTGGATGTTAGGTATGACTGCATTGGGATGATCGGTCGATCTGATCACCTGCAGAATCGATTACAAATATAGGGGTATTGGGGCTCTTGTGGAAGCTATGAAATTTGGTGGCCGTGAGGCAAGCGGTTTCTTAGTCTTGAGTAGCATTGAGAGTGAATGCGCGGACAGTAATCTGATCGGTGTACGATGGCCCAGAATCCAATCTAAATCACAGGGGGTGTGGATTTTGGATATTAGTGCTGGACTTAACACGTAGCATCTAGGCTGGGTATGGAGCAAAGGCATCAAGGGTGATCGTGGGAACAGGGATTTCATAGAGAAATCGAGGCCAGGCTTATCTGGGACTAGAGCAGGGGCGGGTGTAGCATTGGGAGTGCCACCGTCAGTTCTTGGGTATGAAAAATTGAAGCCGATAGGTTCGACATGGTGAAATGAGTCTGGATCTCCGATTACAGCGGTGTGTATGGTGCCCAGAGGTGTCGGTGCATCTTGGTAGTCGGAGGGTGGTGGCCAGCTTAACCATGCTAGCGGCGATATATTCTTAGAATAGTTTAGAACATTACTAATGGGTTCTTGTGAATGCATTGATATATTATTTAACATTTAGATAATTGATTAACCGATCATGTTTGCTTATTCAATGATTTCGGGTATCTTATTTGCCCCGCTCCTTAATTTCTCACTTGTTTTAATTACATTTCATAATTTTTCGGTTGTATTTGTTTATTGATGGAATTCTGCGTAATCGAGAAGGAAACAAATGTTGGAAGGAGGTGGGCACTATGACTTTAGCATCGATTGCTAAATCAACTAAGGTAAAACAATCCATAGAAAATTATTTCCCTTAATTGATGTATTAGTTATCGATTGATTACAAAGTTAAAAAGTATGGGTGAGAGCTTGAGGATTGATTACAGTCTGAGAAACTTTTATAGAACACCGGGATTGGGCTTGGAGCTCGAGGTTAAGCTCGAGCTCGTTCATATGGAAAACGAGCCTAATGAGCTAAAGCTGACTTTTTTTAAAATCAAGCAAGCTTGAGCTTGATTTTAGCTCGTTGAAAGGCTCGACTCGAGCCGGCCCATCTAAATGGGAGTCTTATTTTTTAATTTCGAAATGTTGGCTTCGGTACAAGCCACAGAGCCACATGCCCTGACATTATCAGCCACAACCTCCTACCCATAACTTGAGGATGCCCGATATATGTGCTTATCATTAGTATGTAATGACCAGCACCAAATGCAAGAAGCAAAAGCTGACTTGAATGCAAATAATTGCTGCAGCTTTTCATGGATATAGAAAGTTGCCTTTTATCGTCGTGGTGTCAAGTGGAACAAAATTTAGAGAGAACCTTATTCATATGAAGCATGGTGGATGCTAATAGAATTGGCATGACTCAGGTACACAATGTTAAAGAGACGGTATAGCCATCGAGGCTATTAAAATAATAAATGTAAAAGTATGTACAAAGAATATGGAAATCCATTTTCATTGATTTAAAAAATATCTTGGTCATTATCCAGAAATTATCTTTAAATTAATTTAAATAAAAATATTTTAGTTATTTATTTATGATATCTATTCATTTTGCATTACAAAGTAGTAATTTTGTTATATAGAGATTGAACCATTGGGACTCAGAGCCACGGACCGATATCCTCCCATGCTTGTTGAAGATCCGAGGCCTACTTGGGAATGACTACTAATTAAAAGAGCTAACTAGACTTCCATGACGGGTTTGTTTAAAACATGTATAATCAAAACATAGAATGGACAGACATAGGGTTTTAAACAACGGGTTGTAGGTAGCACCTTTATGGTTGGGTGAAGGACCTTTTTTCATCAACAACATGTTTATGTTTTTTAATCCCTATAGACAAGGGTAGATAGTCTCCATAAACATAACATTGAGATGTGATCGCTGTTCCATTTCGTGAATGAACTTGTTAAGTAAGTCGATAGATATATCACACCCTCCCGTGAGGAAGTTTTAAAGGGGACGAATGCGTCTTTACATCATTAGGCAGTTTTGGTAATGAGCGTCCACGGATATTCAATGGCATTTATACATTGAATCCTATCTTCTTAATATTCGATACGTGTAATGATAAGTCGAGTTCATCGAAGCGAAGCTCCATTTGTTTCCCTGTTAAACATAATATTAAAGGTAAGAAATAGTTATAAATTTGAAAAAAAAAAAAAAATCTTTTTTCTTTTTGAGATATTTGATATTTTCTCTTCAAAAATACCAACAATTAACACTTTCTCATCATTGAACCAGAATCGACGGGTTTCTAACCCTAGGACGGCAAAGGTGAGTGGAAAAGCAGAACACAACTCCTCGGCGGTGGGAATTGATCTGTGAATCAATGGGAGGTCGGTGACTTCGATGGGAGGTGTGGTGCGATCGACGACTTGGATTGCGTTGCATGGGGCGCTAGGCAAAGGAAGGGAGAGCGTCAGAAAGTGCTCGATCGGACCAGGCTTTAAGTCTGAGTGAGAATGAAGGGGAGAGGAAATTTAGGAGGGATTTTTGGGAGGGAAGAGACGATGGGTTTAATATGAGCATCCAGATATTTTTATAAGATTGAGACATATTCGCCCGTCGTCTCTTATAAAAATTCTCCTAGCCCTCTCCGCCGTTCTCATTTCTTGTCTTTCGCTACGACCTTGAGTCGATCGGCGCTTTCCTTTTCGGACGCTCTCCCCTTCCTTTTTGCCTAGCGCCCCATGCAACACAACGATCGTCGTCGCATCGCACCACACCTCCCATTCAGTCAACGACCCTCAGTTGATTTACAGCAGATGATTCCAGAATTCGAGAGGGTTGCAGTTCTTGCCTTTTCTACTCACCTTTGCCGTCCTAGGGTTGAAATAAGTGAGTCTAGTTCGGCTTGATGAAGTCATTAGTGTTGGTATTTTGAAGAGAAAATATCAAATATCTCAAAAAGAAAAAATATTTTTTTTTTCTTCAAATTTATAACTATTTCTTGCCTTTAGTATTATGTTTAACAGGGAAACAAATGGAGCTTCTGCTTCTCGATGAATTTACTTATTGTCATACGTATCGGAATATTAAGAAGATAGGATTCAATGTATACAATGCCATTGAATATCCAGGACGTCAAGTTGTTATCAAAACCAAGCCTAATGATGAAGATGATTTGTCCCTTAAAATCTCTCATTGGAGGGTGTGATATATTCTTGGCTTTTCTTGAGAACAAGTTCATTCGCGAAAATGAGCGAGGTGATCGCGTTAAGATGTTATGTTTATGGGGCTATCTACCTTAGGTATAGAATTAAAAACATAAACATGTTGTTGATGAAAGTCCTTCACCATTCTGAAATCTTGTAGTAAGCAATTTGTCTACTTGATTAAGTTGATATTAATGATTTTTGTTGCATATGTTTAATAATTAATGATATTGTTTTTGACAGAGATGTATTTAGGAGGATTTATTATCTAACAAAACTGGGACAGTATCATGACAATATTAAGTTGGCTTCGATAGTCGTGGTGTCAAGTGGCACAACATTTAAAGGGAAACTTTACAATATGAGTGCTGGTGGGAGTATAAGAAAAGATTGTAGCTAAAGTCATCAAATGTTAAAAGAAATTGAGTCAACATTTAAGGATGAAGTGAAGATAGAGCAACACTTAGAGTTGAAGTACCTAATCCATATGTTTTCTTTGTCGAGGGAACCTAATGCAGAGGTAGTATAAGAAATTGTGACAATTTTACTTTAGATTGTTTATTTATTTATTTATTATTTATTTTTGAAATAGGAAATTTTGGTCGTGTGTTGACCATTACCCACTATTTCTCTGTGGCAATATGAGAAATTTAATGAGGTTAAGTATGTACAAATCACTTCATTTTGTTCATTCCATTGATGAACGTAGAGACCATTAATCATTATCTTAAATATGAGCTTGGAGGTGAAATAAAAATACAATTGGATTAAAGTGACCTGAAGATTTTTTGGAAGTATTAACACAAAGAATAAACAGCAAGAAAGGACGCCTTAATTTATCATATTTTCTGCGAGAAATTGCGTCATGCACTTTCATTAAAAATGTAAGTATTTTATAAATGTCTTACGATTTTTATGAAATGATTAATTGCTTATATAATTTGTAATTGATTAAAGCTTTTGCAACATTGCGATGAAATTTTAGATAAATGGATGACAGTGATCCCGAGTCTTCCGCTACTATTTGGCTGACTGCCTCAAGCTTTATTCAATGAAATAATTTTTTATTATAAAGAAATTGTTGTCTCAAAGGTAAGATTTATGTGTTTCTTTTACTTTGATTCTTTGATTTTTATTTTTTAATTTAATGTTTTAACATAAAAATAATATATATCTTTTGTGAAATGTATGTAGGAGTTTTCTTTGACATCAAATGGTCATAGATGTTGCAGGTACACTGTTTGCCTTTATTTGCCTTAATTTTGGGTTTGAAATATTAGAAATATTTGTAACTGATTTAGTATATATATTTTTTCTTAATCTCCTGCTTGTGTAGTTAGTTAGACAGCTCTCTAATTAGTGAGTATATATATATATATATATATATATATATATATATATATATATATTTCAAATTATATATATAAACTCTACTATCTAATTAAAATGCTTTATCAAGGAGGATAGGTAAGTAGTTTATCCAATCATAGTTTGTGCTCCTATTTGGAAAGTACTGCTTTATGTTGCTTCAATTTTAATGTCATTGTTGCAGATCACATTGACGAATTTGTATTTGTATTTTGTTTTTTTTTTCTTTGTTTTAAATAATGCCCTTGTCATTAAAGATTGATGCTAAAAATTTGAAATGCCAATTAGTTAATTTACACCGGGTTTAACTTCAATGTAAGATCCGAAATAATGCAATTGGAAATGTCAACATGACATATGAAAGGAATAATTCTACTATTAGTAATGGATCCATTACCAAACAAGTCATAGAAAATGGATCACCATGAAATAAATGTTTTCATAGGATTCTAATAAAGTCACCAACTACATAATATAGATTTATTTCAATTAAGTTGACAGAAATAGTTTATAGTAAGTTGTGCTCCTCCTAATTGGCACATAAATAGTTTAATGCCACCTAAATTACACACACACACACACGCAAACACCACATATATGGCTTTTGCCATTAAAATGGTTTTCTTGATCTATCCTCCTCTCTTCTTATCCTTTCTCTTTCTATTGGGAGCTTTCCAAAAGCATGATGCCGAAAAATCCAGAACCTGTGATAGACATTTGGTTAGTTTTCCAAGGACATTTAAGATGTTTATGAGTTATTTTGTTAGTGGTACCTTGATGTAGCTTATGCTAATGTATTATTTATCGTAGTTATTTTAATTCTTTTATCTTTTTCACCTCTAATTTCTATAGCATCTACCATCATTTTCTAAACTCCGGGTGTGAAATTGCAACAAATTTCTAGACCTCCAGTTTGGGCTGCTGAATGTAGAGTACAGTATTGTACTATTGGACTAATCTATATATGGACTTAATAGTTTTGACTGTTTTAAACTTGATTATTGTGAAAAATCTATCTAAATAGCCAAACTCTAGTACGGATTATGATTAACTCTTAGGCCTTGGCAAATATATTGTACAGCGACCAGCCCTATCCATCAAACAGGTAACATCTACATACCCAAGAAAGAAATAGGGAAGGAAGAATCTCGGGTTCTATGAGAAGATTTTTCTAGGTCATTGACGAGCTAGAGTTATAGGATCTTCCTCTCCAAGGGGGCCTTTTCACTTGGAAATGAGATCTTAATAACCAGAGGATGACCCGTCTGGACAGATTCCTAGTCATCGATTATTAGGATCTATCCTTTGGAGGTGCAGGCAGTGTCTTTCCAAGACCACGCTGGACCCACGCTGCAGTTGTGCCCTAGACAGAGGGCCCATCCAGTGGGGACCATTGCCTTTCAAGTTTGAGAACATGTGTCTAAAGCTGGAGGGCTTTAAGAATCTGATAAATGGTTGGTGGCACAACATTGACGTGAGAGAAAAAATCAGCTTTAGAGAAAGTGGCTTATTGGGATGTTGTTGAAACACAGAGATTCCTAGCGCCGAATGAAATGGAAGAGAAAGTGGTGGCTCTGGAAGACTTTAAACATTGGGTTCTAATAGGAGACTCACTAGAGGGCATATATCTAGGGAGATTTGGCTAAAAGAAAGGGATATGAATATTGGGTTCTTCAATAGAATGGCAAATTCTTTTAAAGGTGGAATCATCTTTCTAAGCTAAGAATTTATGGAGTTTGGGCTACAAAGGAGGGAACGTTAAATCAGGATATCGACAAGACTTTCAAGAGCCTCCTCTTGGACCTTGGGGATTGGAAGGCAAACCCTAAAGGTCTGCCCCTCTCGAGAATCAGTGAGCTAGATTTCATCAACCTGGAACAAACGTTCTTGGAAGAAGAGGTGTTCTCAACTTTATGTGAAATGAATGGGGATAAGGCTCCAGGGTAGAATGAAGAAAACCGGAAAAAAGGGCAGACTTTCGGGAGGTCCGTACTCACCAATCCCTCTCCCCAAATCTCCAATAGGAGTCTTTAGTATTTTCTTTTGTTGCTGGCTAACTTTCTCCTTCCAGGTCAGCATTCTTGAGTGTATGATTCCCTCATTCCATTTGGTCTCAACTCTACCAAAAACCTCTTTGTTCCAAACCTTTAAAATCCCCTTCATGGCCTTTAATTTGGAAGCCAAAACAAAGCAAGACTAAAAAAACTGCAGACTTTGCCACCAATCTCTTAGGAGATCTTTGAAACCTTCAAACTTTAACCACATTATTTCAAAACGGGAAAAACAAGGCCCCATCTAATCCATTCAATGTCCAGCAAAATGAGGCAGTGATCAAACACTAGCCTTGGAAGGGTACACTGAACCGCTTTGCTAGTAACCAAAAATTTGCAAAACTTTTGCAAATTGCCTCATAGAGGGGGAGAGCCTACCCCCTCTGTAACAAAATGTTATGATAGATGTAGGAAGATAATCTTTTAGTTTGTAACAAGGAGTTGCCATGGTTGGTTAACTGGTCGTGTTTTATTTATGAAATGGATCTAATAGGTACCTTCAGGAATAGGGGAATGAATGATATGTCTAATGGGAAGGTACTTTGGAGATCTATACATTCCTCCACCCCTCGATGGAACTGACTCTGGGAGGCAAGAGAAGTTTTATTAGTAGCTGGAATTATGTGATGCAGTCTAGGATGGAATTTTCCCTGCGATAAGATGAATTTCCAGCCTTGGCTGTATAATTGGAGCAAATCCATGTTACACGAGGTTGGATTCTCATAGATTTTTAGTGTTTAAGGGGTGTAAAGGGAGGAAGATGGAATTTAGACCTGAGGTGGGACTCAGGAAAATCATGGTACACCTTTTTATGTCATGTAGCTTGCAGCTGGAATTATTCCATCCCTGTTTGATGTTTAGAATCAGCCACAGCCAACCAAACAAGCAACAATGGTGTTTGCTACACTACCTCCGGCATTTTAATCTTGGACATGCACAGCACGTTGTGCTAATCTTTGTGATAATCCTATATGTACTCCATAAATGTTGTTAAATTCTTTACTAAAAAAATTTCCTTCTCTTATGCTCCAATCTCGTTGTGAATATCCAATCTCATTAGTTGTGATAATTGTCTCTATATATTTCCTCTTGGCACAGTACTTCTCAATGCAACATTTGACTTTTAGGTTATTTCTTCTAGACCTTTATACCTTTGAAAGAAAAAATGAAGCAATGAACTATAATACTAAGATTTAGGAATTAAACAAAGCAAATATATATGATGAAAATCTCCTGTGTGTGCACCTTTCTCATATCGAGTGGTTGTATGCAGGTGTCGTTGGCCTGACTCCAGTATGATTGCAGTTGAGGTTTATTCTATTGGCTGCTTCCCATGCCAGTTTTTGTATAAAGCTGAATATGATTTTCGTGGTCAGGCCTGAGAATGTATCCAATCTAGTGGTGCAGGAAGTGTTAGTCATATTAATGCAGACATTCTTAAATGTTGTGTTGTTGGGTAATGTTGGAGTCTACCCCATAAAAGCTTTTGTGCTGTGGATGTGGCTATATAATTGTCTTCTAAGCGTGTTGGAGTTGAAATTTTTATGTTGTACTACTATCTGCGTAGATTGTAGCAGTTGTGTTTTCTTCATGGTAGCACCCCTCCAATTGATTAAAAAAAAGGGTAAGCAATGGTCAGGCTACTTTTTCCAGGTCTATTCATATTGAATGGTCTTCACCTGTTGATGATTGGAAAAGTTTCATGTCCGTTTTTTACCTTACTGCAATGGGCTAGGCTAATTAATGGGTGGGTATGTATGACTATTGATTCTGCGTGCTATTGTTCTAATCCAATAAAATTTATAGGCTTTATGCCTGAATATTGTTTCATCTTGTATAGTTTTTAGCTATTTGAATCTTAGATATATTGATATATTACAAGTTTAAATCAATAATATTATTTTTCATTAAAAAAAAAAAATAGGCACTTTGGTTCAAATAAAATGAAATTTAACTTGACCCTCAATAAATTGTTGGCATATGTGTATTCAAATTCATTTCATTTATTTCTCTTCGTTATATATAGATTAAAAAATTATATTGCATTTAAATGTTTCTTTAAACTTATTTCATTCATTTATATTCATTATATAAAGCTAAATTTTTTAAAAATACATGGAAATTGTAGAGTTGGAACAGTGGTTTGAATTTTATTTATTTTATAGTTTTTTTTTCTTCTACTAGTTTTCCTTGAACCTGATTCCTTTCTTACTCCACAACCTTTTCGTAATTGAGTTATGCTTCATTGGCATACTTTTATTACTTTGGGTTACTAATGTTGTTAATTTTAAATTAAATACTCAAATATTTTACTAACTTTTTGCTGAAAATTTAATATTTTTATATTATAATTTACCTTTATTTCTATTTTTTTTTTAAATTTTAGGTTTACTTCCTAAATAAAAAAATTTAGGTTTGTTAAAATTTAAAATATTAAATTATAAAACATACACACTATATATTTATCAAAATCATATTATTGAAAATATTAATACTTATTTTATTGTTCTAGGTGATTGTACTAAAATAATTTTAATGCATTTACAAAATTAGAGGTGCATAATTTCCTCACTTAGTACTACTAGTAAGTGTACATATGTTTAAAGCATGTGAGACAATATGAATAAGATATAAATAATTTTTTTAACAGATTATAAATTTTAATTTAATTGCTCCCGAAGAAACATAATTGAATTTGGCTAATATATATATGTCATTGTTCCTTACTTTCATGTAGTACAAATATTTAAATTTGATATTTTTAGATTTTTTTTAGACCTATTACTAATAATAAAGGTAAAAAGTTAATTATTTAAGGACAATATAGTTTTAATTATCAATAAATTACTTAAGAACAATAAATTAATTATCAAGAAAGAAAAACATTGTTGAATTTAACAAATATATGTCATAGTTCTTAGGGGTGTCAAACGTGTTGGGTTTAAGTTAAGCGGTTACCGGGTTAAGCGTTGTGGTTGAAAACATACCGGCATTCACGACCGTTTATTAAACGTCTGCGGGTTGACCGTTTTTGAACGCCGTTTAGGTCTCACCCAGGCAGTTTAATCGGCGGTTAATCGTGCCGGTTAATCGATGTCAGCGTTAATTTAGTGACTGGTCACCGGCCAATTTGGTAAAGCAGCGGTAGGAAAGCAGTGTTAAGCGGGTAAGCGATGTTCTCAGCGGGTTAAGCGTATACCGGCGAACACGACCGTTTATTAAGCGTGTTAAGCGGGTTGACCGTTTATCACCCGAACCCGTTTAGGTCTCACCCAAACCCGTTTAATCAGCGGTTAATCGTGTCGGTTAATCGTGTCGTGTTGAATTTTGATAGGCCTAATAGTTCTCACTTAGATAGGACATTATTGATTTTTTTTAGATTTTAGATTTATTGATATTGATAGTGTTTCTTAGAAGTGGTTTTAGACCCAAAACTTATAGAAAAACTTTCCCTCTCTTCACCATCATGATATTAATAATTTAAATATTTTCTTATATTAATAATTTAAATATTTATAAAGATATTAATAATTTTAAAGATATCATTTATAAAAATATTTTTTGAGATATTATCAAATTCTTTATATATATATATATTGGCAACTAAGTAGTTTGTTATAAACTCCAACTTAGATGTCTTGTCTTTTTAAAAATATTTATTTTTAGAGGTTATGATTAACTTTACTTTTAAAAATAATTTAAATTTAAATAGAAGAATAAATTTTTATTTATTTATTTATATATTTTTACTTTTTATTAAGCATATATTCCAAAATATATAGTTTTAAAAAATTTGGACATTAGACATGGTAACTATATACATTAAAATATATATATATTTCAAATTATTTTTAAATAGATGAAGATATTCTTAAAAGAATGAGATTGTAACACCCGGAATTATTACAATAGATAAATATTATTTTTCCGAAAATAAAACGATAAACCCGGGTTTAATACTTGATCCAAGGGTAAATTGGTAAATTCCAAGCTAAGGACTACTGGTTCATTAATGAAAAGTACAGTGATCGATATGAATTGTGAATGTGATATGCGAATAGAAAGAGTTAATGGAGCTTAGAATTCTTATTAGTGAAAGCTTTTAAGTCAAAATAGGTATGAGACTAAAATAGTCTAGCAAAAGGGATAGTTATCATTTTTGCTCAAATAGAGTTAGGGCAAAACGTGAAGAAGAGGAGAAAGATGAAGAAGAAGAAGAAGAAAGAAGAAGAAGAAGAAGGAGAAAGGAAGAAGGAAAGGAGATTGGCAAAAAAAAGGTAAAAAGGTTTTGGTTTGAATTATTGTAAAATGGTTCTTTTCTAGAGGTTTGGTTGGGGAACTTCTCTAACCTAAATTGAAAGGATATGGGGTGATAAAACCACAATCAGTTATTTATTAATAAGGATTTTAGGGGTTTTTGTATAGAGGGGTATGATTCGTGGATGCTCTACTTTTGAAAGTGAGTTTCATCTAACCTTTGGTTGGTTGAGTGATGGGTTGGCAAACCCTATATTCTTATTTAAGATGTGTTGTGGAAGATGTTTTGGTTGAATATAGTGGAGCTTTGATGTGTGTGTTTGAGTGTTGAGTTGGTTGGTTAGAAACTAAATGGAAAAAGTAGGGAAAATCATAAATTACGGCGTTTTTCGAGGTTGGATTTTTATTTATGGCTGATGTTAGTATTTTGGCCATAACTTGGTCATTCTGCTCCGGGTGGAGTGATTAGTGGTATGTAAACTAGACTTCAAGGAGCACAAATATCCTGAAATATGTGTGTCAATTCGCCCATTGGACCCAAAGTCATTTCAAAGTGGAAATTTATGTTATTTGGACATATCTTGACTTCCGGTACTCAATTGGTGGTCCCAATTTGGAAAAAACCCTTAGCACCTTATCTTCAAATAAGGTAATATGGAGATAGGAATCTGAGGAGTTTTTATTGTTGAGTGTGTTGTTTATTGTAACCACACAATAAGGGGTGTTAAATGTTGATCTAGTAAGTGTAAGAGAGTGCACTTGGGGGATGCAGGTTTATGTTGGAAGGTATAAGAATATATGTGAGTCGGTGGTGATAAAGTAATAGACCACTTGAGTAATTTTATGTGACCTGTTGGTTGAGAGAGACTAAGGAATCTTATGATTTGTTGTTGCGGAGCCTTTAGGGTAGCCTCGGGTTTGATTTCCTTGGAAGACTTGCGGATTTTGAATCAAGGAAGGTAGGGGATCTTATAACCTTCTTACCTTGTCTTGTGGTTTGATGTTATTGAGATTCACATACCATTACATTACTTTATTGTGTGATTTACTACAGTGATATATAAATGTATATTTTTATATATATGGAAATCTTTGAATTAACTAATTACATGATGTTTTAAATATCCATGTGGTTAATGCTTTATGAAATTGTTTTAAAGCACATGGGTATGAGGCGTGTGAAGTCAGTTGATGTGATGGTTGCAGGACGTGACTAGTCTGGGTTGTAGTCCCCGAAGGTCACGAGATATACGGGATAATGGGCATATCCACGGAGTGGTAAATTGACAATTTGTCGTTGCAGGATGATGTAATTTGGTCCACAGGTGGCTTAAAGAGTCACTGATGAGGGGTTGAGATGGTGGTAGTATTGCATTCATGTGTTTCCATCATCAACCTATTATTTGTAAAATGCTCATGTTTTGAGATATTTTGAATTATGTATAAATTGAAATGTTTTTATGAGCATGGCTTGTTATGGGATTCCTCTTTTGGGTTGTCGAGACTCCCCATTTATTTCCCTCCACCTTAGATGCGAGTCTGGGGTCCATTGCGTGACATGAAAGTTGGACCCTACGGGGTTTTTGAGGATGGGAAGTTTGTATACCAACCTTAGCTTGTTGGTGGTTGAGCGCCACATTTTGATAGATATTTAATAGTGTTATGTGGATATTCACCTTTGTATATTTAGACGATTGGTATCTTTGTGGATCATTGTATGTCTTGTGTATACTAGTTTTGGAACTTTGTGTAAATGTTATTTTGATCAGAATTGTAGTGTATAGTTTTACAGGTACATTGAGAATTAACTCTTATCTGCGATATGTGTCTTATGTTTGGTGACTTGGAGTAGTGTTTTATTTGTTTAGGTGATTACCACGTGGAGTTTAGACTTCAGTTGTGAAAAAATCAATTGGTAAAATAGTAAAATAAATCCTGCCGGTGGAATTCGGTGTGACGAGTTAGGTATCGAGCTAGGGGATAAATCCTTTGGGAATTAAGGAAAATTCAATGAATGAAAAGGATTCTAGGCACACTTTAATTTATGATCATAGGAGCTTAGGTTTTTAGTGCTAGGATTTGTGCTATTGAGGGATGATATGATTTTCATATATGGTATAAGGCTTCCTAGCAGTAACAACTATTGAAGGGTATTTAAAGATAACATGTTTACATGAGACTATGTGATAACATGTTGGTGTGATTGTAAGCATGATATAATGAGTTTAGATATTATAATGCTTGTATGGAATTTTTTTTCCATGGTGTTGGTTAGTGTGTAATGATTCTTATACCATGTACGGGTTGTCACGAATCGGGACAATGATTAGAGGAAGGGAGTGGATGACGAGGAATTCGGACAACTGTGAATCTCTTCGCGGTCTCGTAGGGACCAGGGGATTTGGAGAGAGGTGGCGTTTTCAGGGTCATTCCAAGAAGATGGACGTGCGGGTTGATCAAGGATTTGAGGCACTTGTTCCCCGGTGTTTCGGGGTGGTATCAACTTCCTTGGTGAGCATTAGGTAAGGAAGTGAAGAAGATTGGATGTCTTGGAAGTCCACGAGGGCGGAGAGTATCTCCCCAGCCTCCTTTATGTTGAGGACGAGGGGCGAAGCCGGTTGGTGGGATATGGTTAAGAGCACCCAGCGTGTGCCACACATGGGGTGGACTCGATTCGAGTTACTCCCGGCTAAGTATTTACTGAGGCCGTGAGGAGACGAAGAGATCGGAGTTTGTGCACTGCCGACGGGGGGGTATGGCCCATGTAGAGTATGCCTCGATTTGCCTTGTTATCGGGGTATACCTGACATATGGTGTGAGCGAGCAAATGAGGCCGAAACGAGTTTCAAGAGAAGTGCGAGAATTTGAACAGTCGGGCTCCAGGTGGCTCTTGTGCCGCACCTACGGTGAGGTGGTGCCTGAGCCACGATTATTGAGAGGGAGGCGACTTGAGGTCTGAGGAAAGAAACCTGCTGGGTTTGGGGGCTTGGTCGAGGATAAGAGGGGCTAAGGCGCCCCGAGGATGAGACGGTCCCGCACGCGGTTGCCCGCCTGCTTGACGAAACAGTGGAGTATAGTTAGGGACACGGGCCACGGGCGTGGTATGAGTGTGGTGCGACAGAACACTTGAGGAGGTGGTGCCTGAGATTCTGAAGCGGAGCCACGACTCTCGAGGCGGAGTTTCGACCGATAAACCATTCGCGTGTTCAAGGAGGATAGCCTCCAAGGGGAGGAGATCCCAAGAAAGGGAAAATGCGTGCCGGGCCGAGGTTCTCGGAGCGAGTTTTGCTATGGCGACTAGAGATCAAGAAGCCTAGTGTGCTAGTGGAAAGTATGGTTTTTATGTTGTTATAGCACTTGGGCACATGTGTTGTTTGATTCGGGTGCACATCCGGATTCATTTATGTATACTTCTTTATATTTTGGACTTAGAGATTGCACCGCTTCTCTTGTCCTTTGTTTGTTGAGACACTATGGGTGGCGTGATGGAAAAGTGAGGATCACCGGGTGGTTGTGTGTTGAATATTGGGATCGCAGTCGTGATTGACTTAGTACTCCCTACATATGACAGGTGTTTAGCGTGATTGTGGGAATGGATTGGTTAACCCAGCATCATGCGGTCTAGACTATTTTTCGAAGGTGACCTTCAGTTGGTTGTAGGTCACATGTCGACTCTGTGCGATCGAGGGGGGTGGTGTAGACTCGGCCAGTTGATGAGATGGAGAACAGAGTGGTTGGGAAGAATGGGCTCAGCACTTCCTTTTACTATGCGAGGGGAGATTAAAGGAAGGTGACGATGGATTGTATTCCGCAGTGTGTGATTTTCGCGTATTTCACGATGAGTTACCGGGTTCCTCTGTAGAGATGGATTTCTCCATCGATTTGTATCCGGTACGATCCTGGCTATTAGCTCCATTAGGATGGCTCGGTTGAAGCAGAGTTTGAACTATAGCTGCGGGAATTGCGGGGTAAGGAGTTCATCCGGCCAGGAAGTACTCGCAGGGTGCTCGGTATTGTTCGTGAAAAAGAAAGGCGGAGCGCTACGGTTGGCGTGCCAGATTCTGGGAAGTGAATGAAATTAGCGATGAAAAACGAAATTACCCACTTCCGCGCGTGAGAGTTTGTTGTCGAGTTGAGCGGGACATTACTTCTCGAAAATTGATTTAAGATACGGGTATCATTAGTTGAGAGTAAAGACTAGACATCCCTAAAGCCCACTTTTATACGGTATGGACGCGAGTTTGTTGTCATGCCTTTTAGGTGACTAATGATCCAGTTTGCCTTTATGGATCGATGAATAGGATATATCGTCCGTGTTGGATCGGTTGTGGTAGTGTTTATTGAATGACATCTGATATATTCAATTCGGCTAGAGGCATGAGCAACATTTACAATTAGTATTACAGGTGTTGAGAGAGAATGATTGTATCTTATTTGAAAAGTGTGATTTACGGTTACGAAATCGGTTCTAAGAGCACATAAATTACAGGAAAGGTATTCCGATGGGTCAAGCGAGTTGAGGTCGTGATGCGGTGGGAGCGACCTAAGGTATCTTTGAGATACGGCTCACCGCGTTGGCTGCGTTCATCTGCCCGGTTTGTGGAAACTTCTCGGGATTGCATGTCCGGCTGACTGAAGCCCGACCTGCGAGTGAGCTTTATTTGGGGTGGTAGTGTGAGGGAGTCTTTCGGGAGGCTGAAGAGTTGTTCTGCGCCGGTGTTGGTTACTTTCCGGTGGGGTGAGGGAAAAGTACACGGTTTTTTGTGATGCCTCGAGTTGGCGGGGTGTGTACTTATGCGAAAGGTGGTGGTTGCCTGTGCCTCTAGACGTGAAGAAACGTAGAGAATTACCACGCATGATTTAGAGCTTGCTGTAGTGGTGTTTGCCCTAAAGTTATGGAGGCACTACCTGTATGGTGAAAGTTTGGAAGTGTTCTCCGACCACAAGAGTTTGAAATATATCTTTACTCAGAGAGATTTGAATGCCAGGCAGAGAAGATGGATGGAGACACTTGAGGACTTGACTTTTCTTTGCATTACCAATAAGGGTAAAGCAAATGACTGCTTATGCCTTGAGTAGAAAATCCAAGAATCGCGGGTTTGGTGACTATAGTGGAAGATGTATGAATTCGTCGTGAAGTTCCACGGGTAGCTTTGATGGGGATGAGCACAAGGCATGTTTTTATCGTTGGTAGCTCGGCCCGACGGTTTTACTAAGAGTCGTCGAGGCTGGAGGGTGATAAAAGCTTGAGGGCACACGCTCACAGTGGTAGGCCCCAGTGATACAGGGTGGAGCATTCATGCGAATGGAGATCTATTTCCTCGGCAGTTGTTTATCTTGGGATGATGCACGGTTGAGAGAGGAGGTGATGGGGGGCTCATGCTCTCTCGAGTTCACGGTACATCCACGGTGAGACAGTGTACCACGACTTGAAAGCGCAGAATTTTGGTGGCATGGGATGAAGAGACGTAGATTTCGTCTCAATTGGCTGTGATGCCCAAACAAGTGAAAGTTGGAGCACACCAGAGACCGGCGAGGTACATTGCGGTAATTACCAGTCGTGAATGGAAATGAGATCATCTGGTGGACTTACATTGACTCGTTTACCCGAAATTTCACTTGAAGGTGAGATGGTGTTTGGGCTGGTTGTTGGCTGGAGTTGGCTAAATCAGCACATTTCTTAGCAATAAGGACCATGACTACATTCTTACTTTGAAACCCAGAAGTTGTATGTGAGGAGGTGTGAGGTTGCATGGTGTACCTCTCTCGATGTAATGGAGATAGGGACTCGAGGTTTGTCCGTTTTGGCGTCTTTGCGGCTTTGAGGCAATTGAGATTAGTACATCATTTCATCCTCGGCCAGCCAGGCGATTTGAAGTTGTTGGATCAGAGATATACTTAAACATGTATTGAACTTCAAGGGTTGGATGGAACATTTGCCTACGATTGAGTTTGTATAAATAACAGTTTCAGAAGCATTGGGATATGCTTTTTTTATAAACTCTTTATGGAAGGCCCGTGTAGATGCTGTGTTGGATGAATCGGAGAGGCTTCACTGATTAGTCCGAGGAGTTTTGATACGAAACGGCGGGAAGATGGGGTGATCAGCGAGGTTGTTGGCAGCACAAAGTAGGCATAAAAGTTATGCGACCTGGGAGACCACCGAGTTTCGGGTTAGGGACCGTGGGACCATGTGTTTTTACGAGGCGACTCCTCGCTCACAAGGGGAAATCGCCCCCAGGTACATCGTCCGCTTGAGATTCTCCAAAGAGTCGAGAGGCAGCTTCTTTACCGCTAGCTCTTCGCCGCAGCCAGCCAGATACACGACGTATTCCATCGCCCCTTGTTGCGAAAGTATGAGCCAGATGTTTCGCACATACTAGATTGGCAGGAACTGAAATTGCAAGAGAATATGAAATATGAAGAGCGACCAAGGAAGATTCTAGTTGTGCAAGAATGCGTGTTGCGGAACAAAGTTATTCCTCTAGTAAAGGTGTTATGGGAACACCATGAAGTGGAAGAAGCTACAACTTGAAGCGGATGTGAAGAAGAGGTACCCTAACTCTTCACGTGTTAGTACAATTTAATTTCGTGATTTAATTCCTTTGGTGAAGAATGTAACACCCGGAATTATTACAATAGCTAAATATTATTTTCCAGAATAAAATCGATAATTCGTTTAATACTAGAGCCAAGGGTAAATTGATAAATTTACCACTGAGGGACCCTTTGTCATTAATGAGAAAGTCTAGCGGTCAATGTATAAGATTGAGAATGTGATATGCAAATAGAAAGAGTTAATGACTTAAATTGTTATTAGTGAAACTTTAAAGTAAAAATGGGTATAAGACTAAACTAGTCTAGAAAAGGATAGTTTTCTATTTTTGCTCAAATAGAAAGAAGCAAAAACGTTAAGAAGAGAGGAGAAAGAGGGAAGAAGAAGAAGCAGTTAAGAGAAGAAGGAGAAAGGAAGAGAAGGAAAGGAGATTTAGCCAAAAAGGTAAGGGTTTTTGGTTTGATTCTTATAAAATGGTTCTTTTCAGTGGCTCACAAGTGGAACTTCTCCTAACCCTAGATTCATGGGATATGGGGTGCAGGTAAAACCCTAATCCTTGGTTATTTGTGTAAGGATTTGAGGGATTTGTATAAAGGGGTACATGATTCATGATTTCTCTTTTTGAAAGATAGGGCTTCATCCTAACCTTAGATCGCTGAGTGGGAGGCTGGCAAAACTCCTAGATTCGTTAAGATGTGTTTTGGAAGATGTTTTTGAAGATGTTTTGGGTTGAATAGAGTGGTTGGCGTGTGCTCGAGTGTCGGGGTTGATTTGTTGGAAAAATGTCACACCCCGAATTCCACCCCAGATTTATGTTACTATTTTATCACCTGATTTTTTTTTTTTCACAATCTCGAGTCTAAACTCCACTCGAGTAATCACTCAGAAACGTGAAATAAAAACACTACTCCAGGTCTCCAAACATACACACATATCGGTACATAGTTAATTCCTCAATGTACCCAAAAACTATACACTTACACTTGATCAAAATAACTTTTACACAAAGTTTCAAACCTAGTGGCTACACAAGCCAAATATACAATGATCCACAAAGATACCAACTGGCTCAAATATACAAAAGGTGAAGATTCACATAACACTAAATATTCATCAAAATGTATGCTCAACTACCAACAAGCTAAGGTTGGCATACAAACTTCCCATCCTCAAAAAACCGCAGTCCAACTTTCATGTCACTGCTAGCCGGTCTCAGACTGGGTGATCTAAGGTGGAGGTAAATAATGGGGTGAGTTCACAACTCAAGAGTGAATCCCATAACAAGCCATGCTCATAAAAACATGTCAATTTATACATAATTCAAAATATCTCAAAACATGAGCATTTACAAATAATAGGTTGATGATGGAAACACATGAATGTAATACTACCACCATCTCAACCCCTCATCAATGACTCTTTTGGGCTTTCACCCAGGGACTAGCCGATTATCCTGCAACAACGATAATTGGTCGGGACTTACCACCTGTGGATATGCCCACATCCCGCATTCCACAAATTGCCGACTTACCACTCCAGGATATGCCCACATCCCATATATTCGTGACCTTTTCTCGGGACTACAACCTGTGACTAGTCATCTGTCCCTGTCCACTACATCGAATCCGACTCACACGCTTCCCATACCCATGTCATGCTTTAAAACAATTTCACAAAGCATTCAACCACATGGATATTTAAAAACATCATGTACCAGTTAATTCAAAGATTTCCATATATATAAAAAATATACATTTATATATCACTAGAAAATCACACAGTCAAAGCACGGAATGGTACAAAATTCCCACAACATCAAACCACAGTACAAGCAGGAGAAGGTTATAAGATCCCCTACCTTCCTTGGATTCAAAAATCCGCAAGTCTCCTAAAGGCTGAAGTCAAAACCGAGGCTACTTCAAGGATCTGCGAAATAACAAGTCATAAGATTCCTTAGCTTCTCTCAATCCGTGTCACATAAAAATTACTCAAGTGGTCTATTATTTTATCACCACTCGACTCACATATATTCTTATACCTCCCAACATAAACCTTGATCCCCTAAGTGCACTCTCTCTTACACTTACTAGGATCAACATTTAACACCCCTTATTAGGGTTACACAAACAACACACTCAACACGAAACACCTCTTGTATTCCTATCTCCATATTACTCATTTGAAGATAAGGTGCTAAGGGTTCTTTTCCAACTTGAATCACCCAATTCCGAGCAATCGAAACCTCGAAATATGTCCTAAATAACATAAATTTCAATTTTGGAATGAATTCAGTCCAAAGGGTTATGAATTTGGACACATATTTCTTGCATATTTCAGGTTCCTTGAGTCTAGTTTACACAAACACTAATAACTCAATTTGGAGCATAAATGGCCATAATCACACATAATAGAAAAATCCAAATTAAATTGTCTAATTTTATGATTTTCCCCACTTTTTTCCATAAGTTTCCCAACTAAATCAACCTCTACCACTCAAACACACATCAAAAAGCTTTCACTCTATTCAACCCAAAACATCTTCCAAAAACATGATCTTAAATAAGAATATAGGTTTATTAACCCATCACTCAACCAATCTATGTTTAGATAAAACTTCAGCTTTCAAAAAAGAGATAAATCCATGAATCATACCCCTCTATACATAATCCCCTCAAATCCTTACACAAATAACCAAGGATTAGGGTTTTACCACCCCATATCCTTCAAATATAGGGTTAGGAGAAGTTCTCCCAACCAAACCCTAGAAAAAGAACCATTTTACAAGAATCAAACCGAAAACCCTTACCTTTTTGGCTCAATCTCCTTTCCTTCTCTTCCTTTCTCCTCTTTCTTCTCCTTCTTCTTCTTCTTCTTCTTCTTCCTCTTCTCCTCTCTTCTTCACGTTTTTGCCCCATCCCCATTTGAGCAAAAATGAGAACTATCCCTTTTTCTGTACTAGTTTTAGTCTTTATACCCATTTTTGACTTTAAAGCTTCACTAATAGCTAATTTAAGCCATTAACTCTTTCTATTTCAGATATCACATTCTCAACTTATACATCGACCACTGATACTTTCTAATAATGACCTGGAAAATCCTCAAGTATAATTACCAATTTACCCTTGGCTCTTGGTAGATAAACCCTGGTTCACTGCTTTATTTTCTAAAAAATAATATTTAGCTATCGTAATAATTCCTGGTGTTACATTCCTCCCTAAAGGAATTTCTTCCCGAAATTAAATCGTACTAACTTGTGAAGAGTTCCAGTACTCTTCTTCACATCCGTCTCAAGTTCTATGTAGCTTTTCCACTTCATGGTGTTCTAGCTAACACCTTTACTAGAGGAATAACTTTGTTTCAACACGCGTTTCTCGCACATCTAAAAAATCTCTCCTCGCCGCTCTTCATATTTTCATATTCTCATGCATTCTTAGTTCCCGCCAATCTAGTATGCGAAAACATCTGCCCCATACTCAAGAACAAGGAGACGTGGAATACGCCGTGTATACCAAGCAACTGCGGCGGAAGAGCTAACTGGTAAGCTACCTCTCCAACTCTTTGGAGAATCTCAAACGGACCAATGTACCTAGGGGCCAGTTTCCCATTTTTACCAAAACGAACACTCCTTATAGGCGACACTCACAAAACACACGGTCCCCAACCCGAAATCCTATGGTCTCCTCCTCGTGGTCGCATAACTTTCCGCTCTCGCGTGCCGCTAATGTACTGGCCACGATCACCCTTTATCTTCGCTGCTTCTCGCACCAACTCGGACCAATCAAAGTAGCCTCTCCCGATTCAATACCAAGACATAGCGATCTACATGGCCTTCCATAAAAAGCTTCATATGGTGCCATCCCAATACTGCTCTGGAAACTGTTATTATACGCAAACTCAATCGAGGCAAATGTTCCATCCAACTCCCCTGGATGTCTAACACACATGCTCTTAGCATATCTTCCAGAATCTGAATCACTATCTCAAATTGCCCACTACCGAGGGTGAAAGGCCGTCAGGACTCAATCTCTTGCCACCCCCGTTCCCAAAGCTTGCAAAGACCGCTGCACGGACGTAAACCTCGAGTCCCTATCTCGACACAATGGAGAGAGGGTACACTATGCACCCCACAATCTCCCTCACATACAACTTGCTCAAAGTAAGAATAGAGTCAGCGGTCCTATCGCTTAAGAAATGTACGATTTAGTCAACCGGCCAACAACCACCCAAACACCCATCTTTACCCCGGTGAGTCTCAAGTAAACGAGTCACTTAAGTCCATCACATGATCCCATTTCCATTCTCATGATCGGTAATCTACCGCAAATTTCGCCGGTCTCTCGGGTGCTCAACTTTCACTTGTTGGCACGTTAAACACTTGGAGACGAAACTCGCTACTTCTCTCTTCATCCCATGCCACCAAAATTGGCTCCTCAAGTCGTGGTACATCTTTGTCTCACCAGGATGTACCGTGAACCGAGAGTGATACTTCATCACCTCTCTCAATCAGGCATCATCCGCACAAACAACTGCTGAGGAAATAGATTCCCTCCATTTGCATGAATGTTCCACCTTCAGCATCACCGGGCCACCACTTGTGAGCCGTGTGCCCTCAAGCTTCTTATCACCCTCCGAGCCTCGATGACTCTTAGTAAAATTGTCGGGCCGAGCTACCAACGTATAAAAACATGCCTTGTGGGCTCATCCCCATCAAAGCACGTGGTGGAACTCGCTGATGTAATCATACATCTTCCACTCATAAGCCATCAAACCCGAGCTGACATGCTCCTTGATTTTCTACTCCTAAGGCATCAAGAACCACCCGCTCACACGAACCTTAACCACTCTCTTTAGGCATTACCTTCAAGAACACGCGGGATCACCCCATCGACGTAATCCTTTGTTACCTGAGTCGTGAGAAGATGCTTCGCATCAAACCCACCTTCTCAGGTGTCTCGACCAAATCGACTCGCTATGGTCTCTCTCCCACTCCGCTTCCATCAAATCTGATCGACATGGCCTCCCATATAATGCCTCGAAGTCATCTCGTATACCGCTTGATAATTGTTGTTGAGGTGAATTCCAGCACTATGGAAAATGCTCTTCCGAGCTACCCTTTAGTAATCCAGGACACATGCTCGTGAGCATGTCCTCTAAAACTCCAGTGGTCCTCTCACTTACCATATGTCTCGTGGATGAAACGCGCAGCTCATCGTCAACTCCACATTCCACGGCCTCTCAAAACTCTTCTTCCAAAAGTGTGCCATGAATATGGGATCTCTATCCGATACTATGGACACTGGTACTCCATGTAACCGGACAATCTCTCATATGTATAACCTGTAAAAATTCCTTCAGTGTAAAGGTCATTCGCACTGCTAGAAAATGCGTTGACTTAGTGAGCTAGTCCATTATCACCCACACCGCATCATGCCTCCGCGATGTCTGTGGCAAGTGGGTCACAAAGTCCATCGTGACGTGCTCCCACTTCCACTCAGCTACCTCCAATGGCTGGAGTAGCCCTGCTGGCCTCTGATGCTCAGTCTTTACCTGCTAACACATGAGGCATCGTCGAACAAAGTCCCCAATGTGCCTCTTCATCCCACTCTAGTAATACTGGTGACGAAGATCTCGGTACATCTTCGTGCCACCCGGATGTACTGTAAAATGAGAGCAATGGAACTCCATGAGGATCTCCTCTCTTAAGTCTACTAACTGAGGAACCACAACCCGTCCTCTATACCGAAGACCGTCATCCGCATGAACGGCCTAGCCTTCATCACTTAACCTCGCTTGTACCCTAGCCTCGTCACTATCTCTCAGATCTTGCCTCTAGACCTTCAATCACTATGCTCACGTGGAATAGCGGGCCACTAAACTCCCTAAAACGCCCTGAGCCTGATCACTGTAACGTAGTCTAAAATGTCCCACAATCTCGAGCATCTGCCACTCCCGAGAAGCTACACTAGCCAGTACTCCCCGTGACTTTTGACTGAGTGCATCAGCCAACACATTTGCCTTACCAGGATGGTAATGCAAAGTGAAGTCATAATCCTCAAGATACTCCATCCATCTGCGTTGCCTCATGTTGAGGTCTCGATGTGTTAAAATATACTCTGTGACTCTATGGTCCGAAACTCTTCAACCAAGCCACCATACGTAGTGGCGCCAAATCTTTGCTGCAAAGCATACTATCGGCCAACCCACGTCATGTGTGTGTAAATTCGCTCATGATTCTTTAGTCAAGCCTAGAACCATAACTACAACCTCCCGACTACATCAAGATACATCCCATTCCTTCCTTGTGAGTATCACAATACATTGTGTACCTTGTCCCCTGCTCCGGACTATTAGGAATGAAAGCCGGCAAGCCTCTTTTCAATTCCTGACGCCCTCTCACATAGGTCATTCCACTCCAAATTCGACCTCCTTCCGTCAACCTTGTCATAAAAAGCTTGAAATGAGAAGTCCTCAATGAACCTCTTGTAGTACCCTTTTAATCCCAAGAAATTGCGTATCTCGAAGACTAACTTCTACTTCTCCCCAACTCATACCACTCCCTCAACCTCTCAGTGGTCTACTAACACACACCCGGTCGACACCTATTACGCCCTAAGACCTTCACTGCATGCCAAAATTCACATTTGCTGAACTTGGCATACAACTGATGGTCTCTCAAAACCTACAAAATGACCCTCAAATGATTCTCATGCTCTTCTTGGAGTAGATCAAATGTCGCTGAATCAAGACTATAAATAAATCGATCCAAATAGGTCGATTTCCATGCATGAGATCATGAATACGCCGCGCATTCGTTTAATCCAAAGGGCATCTGTGAACTTGAAATGCCCATACCGCGTCCTAAACGCTATCTTAGGGATATCAACCTCCCTAACTCTCAACTGATGGTACCCGATAAGGAGATCTATCTTATAGTACACTCGTACCCCTCTCAGCTAATCAAACAAATCATCAATCCTCGGTAAAGGATACCGATTCTTGATCATCACCCTGTTTAATTATCGAAAATCAATGCACGGTCGAATGGTCTTGTCCTTCTTCTTAGAAAATAGAACCAGAGCACCCATGGTGAAGTGCTTGGTCTAATAAAACCCTTGTCTAATAATTCATATATCTGGACCTTGAGTTCCTGCAACTCAATTGGCTCCATCCTATACGGAGTTATGGAAATGGGCGACGTACCAAGGTGTAACTCAATAACAAAGTCTACAGCCCTCTACGAAGGTAATCCCGGTAGCTCGTCCGAAAAAATGTCCTTAAACTTATAACCTACCCGAGGTAGGCTCAAACCCTGTCCTGCCTCATCCTCTAAGGTAAGGTTTCACAAACCCGTCCTATCAACCGCTTCCATGCCACCCAGAGTCGTACACGTCCGAGGTAAAGCATCATGCTTATCCCCCTTAAATGTAACACAAGTACCATCATCTGTGTAGGTAATAATCCTCCTACGATCACAATCAATGACGACTCGATGTGCTGTCAACTAATCCATGCCAAGAATGACATCAAAGTCTTATATATCTATCACCCGAAGGTCCACCGTGAGCAGAATCCTTGAGGTCTCTAATTCACAATCTCGACATATCTGATCAATCCTCACTCTAATCCGTAGGGAGAATCTACATGTAACGTAATCTAATTCGCACTAAATAATACAAGTTTTTAAAACGTTGAATCGCTTCTGACACCAATTAGTATGTGGCCTAAGTTGACTTTTTCAAGGATGAATAATTTTGGGTCGACTAAGACACCATTTCGTAGGCCTCGTCAATGAAGATAGACGTCAATCAAAATCCCGACTTACTTGATATGCTACGACCCCGGGATTCAAGCACAGTTGTTTTAGCAAAGGTCCAACCGTCCCAGTGGTTTTTACCTCGAAAAGCGACCCTAGCTCCCATATAAACCTAGTTTTGCGTGCCAAATAGAACCCTAGCCCTAACACACCCATTTTGAGCTCCAAAACCCTAGAGAAAACTCCCCAAAACCATGAACACCGAACTGGGTCGTTTCGACCCATTTTAGACCAAACGGGTTTTGGCCGTGGGAGGCGACACCGGCCACCCACTTGCTACACGCGCCGGCCAGGGAGGAGCGCCACCACCAGACGACGTCGCAGCAAAATTTCACGGCGAACCACCGCGTACGCCCCGGTGATCGGGCTCTGGCGACCTGGCTGAGGTCGCCACGATGGGTCACCGGATTTTCCCATTTTCCGGCCATTCCAGGCCGACCCATACCTCCCTCCTACCATTTTTGGACCCTCTGAACTCATTCCCATGGTCCATTTTCACAGATTCCTCACCGTTTGAAATATAATGCACGAAAAACAAAGTCAGTCGACTGTCAGATCGAGTTTTCTACCACCACAAAGAACCTTTGGACCAAGGTAAGGGTACCGCTGGTGTTCCCCGGTCTCTCAGCTTTTCGATATAAAGTTTGTAAATTTGGACGCCGTTTCTTGGTTAGTTTTCCATTTTTTGGGTCATTTCGCAATTACCGAAAAGGTTTAGGACCGAATGGGCACACCGTCAAATTAGGCAAAATTGAAGTTGGATTAGTGAAATTGACATTTTTATGAGTTATTGAAGGTTCAATTTAGAAAGATTAGCCTCTCGGGTGAAAAGCCCCACTTTGGGTACCGGTCCGGTAGGGCACATCGTATAATCGACTACGAGGTCCAATTTAGATAGTTTCATAGTTCTAAAAATTATTCTAAGACATTTGGGGCATCCCAATGTCCTTAGCTTAGTTAATGGAGTCTAAATGGAATTGTTATTATATTACTGTGCACTCACGTCAATCTCGAAACGATCTCAATAGAGAGCAGACTTGTTATCCGAAATGCTGAGTGGTTTACATGTTTTAAAATGCTTAGTATTATTATGATAGTATAATTGTATAATTATTATATATATAACTTATTTGATCGAACGGTTGATTATGCGTAAATATAATTATCTGTTTTTATATAAACAAATTATCATTTCATGTGGATTTTGTCAACATTTTAAATATTTGGAAATTTTACTAAGTTCATGGATAAATTTGTGGTATTCAAACATTTTATACATGGATCGGGAGGTTTTAAACCATTTTGAAAAGTTATTGATTTAAGAAATGGATTTTTGAAGACTTTGTGGAAATGATTATAATGTGGTATCGCGAAAGGTTTATTAGGTTGCCACGTGATGTCGTTTACTCGGCACATTAGGTTGCCACGTGATGTCGGGTTTCCCTGAAGGTTTATTAGTTGCCACGTGATGTCGGGTTTACTCGAAGGTTTATTAGTTGCCACGTGATGTCGGGTTTACCCGAATGTTTATTAGTTGCCACGGCAGGTATACTGGTAAAATTTACTACAGCATTGCGGTATATGGTACAGACATTGTTGGTTTCGAGTAAGGGCATAAATCCATTTCAATATTTATGGTTATCAGATTTTCATGATTATTTTTACGACATGATGGTTATATATATTTTATGCTCAATTTTTATGTTGTGAATAAATTCATGTTATAAGATTCTTGATAATGATGTCGGATAAATTTTTGAGCATGAATTTCATATTGTTGACTTGGGTATAAGTTTGGGTTTTGTGAAATGATTTCCAAAAGGGGAACCTTATAAAAGAGTGGACGTGAGGTCTTCGAGAGAAGGAATTTAAAATAAAAACATTATTTTCCTTATAAATCATGTCACCATCGAGGTTTATTATCTCAATGCTTTATTGTTTTAAATCCTTTGTGGTCTGTGCAAGGCTTCATAAAGATCTACTACACACTTCTACATCACCTCGCTCAAAGAGTTGCAAGAGTCTATCTTATCTATCTCAGCTTTTCTTTATTCGACTTTATGTATTTTCATTGTACCCTCTAAATTCGCAAACACTCTTAGAATGCTCGATCCTAGTATTGAACTCATAGGAGTTCCTTATCATGTAATATATTATGACCACAAAGAAGACGTGGTCTGGCTGTGGTGGATTTGTTGTGATCTTATATATATATTGAGGTATTACATTAATGCAGGTGTTTACTTTTCTTAAAGTCAGTTCCATCGACATCCCTTGTGGATTGTACATACAAAGGGGAACTTCACTAGCGGACCACCAGGAAATTCGGGAGGGTTTCCGGTCGGGTCTTGTCATAAATTCAGCTTCCCAAGGATTCAATCTGCTCGACATTACCAAAAGTGTTGTATAATACTCAACACTTCATGTTTTCGAGCACTTTGTGTAGTAATTGGCTTAATTAACCCAATTGGCATGTTAAGGACCTAGCAATGTTACTAATCAAATTTTGTGGCAAGTTTGGTTGTTTTTAGGGACTTTATATCTTGATGCATGTGGATTCAAGTCAAGGCAATGTAAGAATCCAGCTGCGCTTCAAAGTGAAAAGGCATAGTTAAGGCAAAAGGTATGCTAACATGCAGTGCAAGCCTTGTCAAATTCGCAAGGGTTGCAAATTTTCGCAACCCTGCGAACCTTCCTGCTTTGACTTTTTGATTTTTATGTTTTTCCCACTTTCTCCCTATGTAATAGTGTTTTATTTGTATCTTTTGGTAATTTGCAATGGGTTTGGTGGTATGAAACACCCTAAACAAGACTTTATAGACATTATGTTCGATATTCAGTAAAGCTTACAGCATAAGCTTTCATATTTTCTCTCGTTTTCTCTCTTCTCTTTCTCGACAACCAAACAACCTTTGAAAAAAGGAGGGGTGGCTAAACCCTTCGTTTCCTTGGGGTAAAGGAAACTAGGTGAAGGTTCTGGATGAAAAGGTGGGGGTTTTCCATGTTTTACCGTAGGTATTTTCCACCATTAATGGTTTTTCAAACATTGCGCATCCCTTCGTTACTAATGATTCAGATTTAGCTAAGATTTTAAGGTTCATTGGATGCTTATTGCTAGATCCATCACATTCATAGTTATCATCTGTGGTTACTGGAAGGCACCAAGGTGATGTTTTTATTTCCTTCAAACCCTAGGTTCGATCCCTTCGATTCACCTTTAAATGGGTTAGTATTTGCAAGTCGATACTTATCACTAGATCCAGTGATGTTCGTCAGTTCATTTATGGATCATTGGAAGGTGAGTCAAGGAGATGTTCTTCACTGTCCGAGACCATTAATAGGAAGCAAATACCATTTTTCAAGGATATTTATTTAGGGTCAGTTATTATAGCTAAAGCAAGAACCGATTCGAGAGATAACTATATGTTATCCTCCCCAATGCGAGGAAAAGACCCGAAAAACCCCTCTTTTGTCTAAGGAACCTGAAACCTAGTGACCTGACAATCCAAGGGATTTGTTTTCATGTTTTAGTAAGTTTTTATTTTTAGTTGTAATCACTTAAATCCCCTCTTTTTATCACAACCCAAATATCCAAAATGAAATCACCAGTATAAGTTTCACTGTTAGTCATTTCCACGAAGAAAACCCATCATTGTGGACGAACCTAGAGCCGCTATACTATAATAGCAATGCTACGGTAGTATGAGGTATTAGGTTATAAATTTTGTTGATTTAGAATCATTTCATTTGGTAGTTTTTCCCACAGATTTCAACCCTATGACCGGGAAATGGCGAACCTTGCCACAACCACGTCCCTCTTCCAGGCCATGGCTGCTTCTATGCTCAGTAGTTATTATTGCCTTTTCAATACCATTACTGAGGAATGGGACTATCCAATTCCATAAACTTATTTGTATGTTTGGGACACTTGACATCCGAAACGAGGATGTTTATTGTTTACCTTTACACGTGGAAACTAAGTTCGCTTTGGCTATTATGACTAAGAGGGCTTCGGCCTTGGCCTATGGGGAGATGGTCATTTATACTGCTTAAGCTTTCTCTGACATTTATAACCCTGCCTTCGGGTGGATTTAGAGTCATCTTTAGAATCATTTAATACCTAATCCATCTTTAAGAATGCAATTGGTGTATTATAACGACTATGGCTATGGCTGACAAAAAAATCAAAGCTTTTCTTGCAGTCGGCCTTGAAGGCTAGGGAGGGACTATACCATGTGTGGGCTGTTGGTGTATTATACCGACTATGGCTATGGCTATGGTGCGGAAGAATGTGATTTCCCCATAGCCATAGGCTTTTCATATCTTTGTTTTTCTTATAGAAAAATTTGAATCAGAGAAGGGAACGGCTCAACTCAACTACCAATTAGATATTTGAGGTATCAGGTTTATTATGAATTCAAAAGCGAAGACAAACCCAACTCCCATCATATTTTACTTACAATCAAGAAAGTTGTCATGTGAGTGTGTGATACTTTTTCCATTTGAATTTACCACAACAATCGGAGATTGTCTATCTTACAACATATAGGATCGATCGGGCAAAGAGCTAATGTTCCAAGTACCATTTTTTGTGCTTTATCTCTCTAATTAATTTAATTGAGTGTTATATATTTTCTTAGATATTGTTAGTTTTATTTTCTCTTTTTCACCAGTCGCATCTCTCTCTGGAAAGAATGGAGGAAAAGAAAGAAGGTGGAGGAGGGTAAGCACAAATTAAGCAGTCACATTCAATTAATTTCTCTCTATATTGTAACAAGTGTTTTCCAAGTAAATCCAAATGATAAGGTGTTTTATATGAATGAAACTTTGAGACATAAGATATCTTGGTTTTCCTGTCATTTTCTAATTTTAAGGTTACTGGCCCTGAATGAGAACTGAGCCGCACTGCTTTTTTTTTTTTCTCTCATTATCTTGTTCTCTTGTAGCCTATTTTCCTCAAGCAAGAAAGGGTGATTTTTTGGCCATTTTTGGCCTAAAATCACTCATATTCATCTTTTTTTCTTTCATTTTCTTGCTTAATAAAGTGGTTCTTTCCACGAAGATTTAGGTTTTATCTTGTTGTTTTGTGTTGTCGTCGTTTTATCAACGTCTGGTTTGTCTTTGGCTTATTGCGACATGGTGTTGTTCGTGTTAATAAAATTTGCGGAAACGATTTAACAATTTGGATCCTAATAGAACAATTAAATCAACCAATTTAACAATCATGGCATAATTTACAGAAAATGAAAAGAAAAACTTACTTGAAGAATCCATCATGAGGAGTATTTTTGATATATACACATTTATCGCACTCATTAATCTTGAATCCATTTGACAACATTATTTTGTCAAATTTTGCATGCCATTGTTTAGGTGCTTGTTTAAGTCCATACAAAGACTTAATAAGTCGACAGATTATTCTCGTCTGGGGGACAATAAAACCCTTCAGTTGTTCCATATAAATTTCTTCCTCCACTTCCATTTAAAAAGGCCGTTCACATCCATCGGTGGATTTGAAGATCAGGCACAATGTGCCCAAAGCAATTAACAATTGAATAGATGTAATTCTTGTGAATATCCCAAGTAATAATATATATGTTTTTCCTATGCTAGATCCGTAACACTTAAAATCGCCATTTGATGATATAAAGACTTGATTGATTCTTGACTTTCTGAATCAAACCCCCTTAGAAGCTGTGTGTTTTTCTATGCCTTCATATATATATATATAGAGGCAGGAATACTAATATTAAATATTATTTATTAAGACATTTACTCATATAATGCTTATTAATATTAAATGTCTTTTTATTAAGACATTTACTCTAAATAATACATTAATATTAAATGTCTTTTATTAAGACATTTACTCATACAACAAAACACACTAAAATACTTTAAATTTTAAATCGACTCCAAGACGAGGGATTTACACCGATAATCGTTTCTTAGATACTACACCACTCCATCCTTCATGTACGATTTGATAACAATTATCAATAATTAAATTATATGAATCAATAGGAAATTAAAATTTCGAACATTCTCCCACTTGATCTACATACTAATTAGTATACAATATATTAACATAACTCGAGCTCACTTAAAATGTTATATATAAGTCAACTTCGTAAGAACATCCCACTAATCATGGCGGTCACGAGCCCGATTAAACGCCTCGATTCCTTCCATGTATCACAAGTCAATTCAATTCAAATGGGCCACAATTTTGATAAGGTAGACACCGAAAATACCTTTATCCCACAATGTATTAAATAAGACCTAATATCTATAATCATAATAAAATATGCATAACTGAAATATGATTCATAGATAAGCAAATCCAAACAAACATCGATATCTAGGAGTATCAAATAAACATAAACGTATAAACATAAATTCATACATGTATGACCAATCATCCGATATACAGATTCATCCCATTTTACTAATATGGTCAATAAATTTTTTAGAGCTAGTCCTTTAGCCATCTGGGATCCAAATTCATATCATGCGCCAATGTGCACTATTTGAACTCTTTGATTTCGTACCTCTTCTTTGACAAATAGATACTTTAAAATCCATACAAGCCGGCACCCTTGGTATCTATCATTCTTAGAGAAGAATACAAATCGTATTATCACAATAAATCCTCATTTGTTTAGCAATGGTACCAATGATACTAAAACTATTTAATGAAATTACAAGCAGCCACAACGATTGAACTCGTAGCTTCAAAGCATGCTATACCACAAATTTCTCCATGGAAGTAAAGAATGACGTATTGGTTACCACTCTTCCATGATAGCTCCATCACTAGAAGGAACAAATAGACAAATGTGGACTTCGGCATCTCTACATCCGCATAGTCTCGAGTCCGTAGTTCGAGTAACCAACAACCTCAAGGTTGCTAGTTCTTCTATATGTGAGCATGTGATCCTTAGTGCCTTACAAGTACCTCAAAACTTTCTTTGCAGCTCTCCAATGAAATAATCCGAGATTTGATTGATAACGACCCAACATACCGACCGCAAAGCTTATATCCGGCCTAGTACAGTTCGAAAGCATACATCAAACTCCCAACTAAAGAAGCATATGAAATATTATCCATTTTTATGCTCCAAATCGCTTCGACACGAGATGTGACCGAAATCGTTTCCCTTTCTCGATGGAATCGACTAAGTGAACATGATTCCATCTAAATCTTTCTAGAACTTGTTAATGTAAGCCTTTTGAGATAATCCCAAAATTCTCAGGATCTATCCCGAAATATTTCTATTCCGATCACATAGGAAGCCTCACCCATATCCCCATTTCCATAGTTACTAGAAAGGTACCTTAACATCTGAAGTGCAATAACCTACCATCACTAGCGGCAAGAAGAATATCATCTACATACAACGACAAGATTATGAATCCTGCTTCCCACAACCTTCATGTAGATGCACCGGCCAACATTTCTACAAATCCATATGGCAATACGGTATCATTAAACTTCAAATGCATTGTCCGGAAGCTGTTTAATCCATAGATTGGATTTCTCTTCAACCTACATACGTATTTCTTTACTCAGGGTCTCAAAACTCGAGGTTGATCCATATATACCTCTTCTTCCAAATCCCATTGAGAAAGGTCGCTTAACATCCATTTGGTGAAGCTCAAGATCAAAAATGAGCCACCAAAGCCACATAACTTAAAGAGTCCTTTTCTAGAAACCTGTAAAGTCTCAGAAATAATGCCATCCTCGAGTGTAACCTTGGCAACAAGTCCGGCTTTGTACCTCCGACATCGGCCTCCTTAGAGTCTCGCTTGGTCTTAAAGACCCACTTACCCGACTCTTTAGAATCCTTCCTAAGAATCTGGCCATTTCTCAAACATTATTGTCATCCATGGATTTCAACTCTTCCTTCATGGCCATTAACCACTTATCGTAATTTTCACCGCCTCATGGCTGGGTCTAAAGAGACCGTCATTATCAATGTCAAGTCACTTTCATGCTCAAGTGCATAAACTATATAGTCATTCGAATAGCCGATCTTTTCATCTAGTAGACCTCCTTGATACTATTTCTTCGAGGTCGCACTTCAAGCCATTAATCCTGGAGCATTTTCCTCCTCTCTTCTTGAACAATGGCATCCATAATCGGGCTCGAGCATCCATTTGATGTCGCCCATACCATGCCTTGTGGCTGTGCTACAATAATAGGAACTTCAATTTGAGATGGATCATTTGATGGGTTTTGGTCCATCAATGACTCTCTTATCTCCACATCACGTGCTCCCACACTCCCACTGACACTGCCATTTTCAATGAAGCGAGCATTCCCGGACTCTACAATTCTCGTACTATGGTTAGGACAATAGAATTCATACCCTTGACCTTCCTGATATCCAACAATGAAATAACCACTTCAATGGTCCCGAATCCAACTTCTTTCATGTGGATTATATATCCTCACTTCGCTCGATGTACCCCCACACGTGAAGATGTCTTAAACTAAAGCCTTAGATGTCCACAATCATAATATGTCTTAATCGCTTACTAGGTACCCTATTTAATATGTATGTGGTTGTCCTCTTAATGCATAAGGTCCACAATGAAACAAAAATAGTAACTATCATTTACCATACCCTTATCATTTCCACTAATGTATGATTACACCTTCTACTATGCGATATTGTGGCGACTGGCATTGTACATCGCGCACAAATGCCCCCGCTGACTCAAGGAGTTTCTAAATGGCCTGAATTTTGTCCAACTTCCGATGTCTTTCCATAATATTCACCACTCTATCGGAACGATTACCTTAACCTTTCTATTTAACTGTCTCAACCTCTCGAAATGAATGTCCTGCTGACATCAACCGATCGAGTTCTTTCATGCAAGAACAAAGGCAATGCAGCTAGAGTAATCATCAATGAAGGCGATGAAATACCTCACGCCCCAAGATCTCGTACATCGAAAGGACCACAAATATCCGCAGGCCAAATCAAGCAATCCAATACTGCGGGCAGTCACTTTGACACGCTTGGCTCGCTTACCCTTAATGCAATCCACACAAGTATTATTCCACACCAGAAATCCAATCGAGGCAAAACTTCGCTTTAATTCATTAGTCTCAAAATCCTTTCTTTGGATATATGACCTGAGCCTTTATGCCACAAGTCAGCAGAAGACTCATTAAGTGCACTCCTTTTCATACCAACATCATATTTAACATCAACATTAAACAGGGAATTAACAAAAGTAGAATTCAGATTGAAACAATATAAAGTATCCGACAACGAACCAGTACCACAAAGGTTTGTTCCATGATACAATGAAAAAAACAACCATGTCCAACCAAAATCAAATCCTCTAAACATCCAATCTAGAAACATAAACAAGATTTCAGAGCAATCAAAGAACATATAAACACTTTCGTGATCAAGGCAATAGCCCGTATTCAACACAATTCTATATGTCCCTACACCTTCAATTCTAGCTTTCATCCTGTTTCCCTTAAATAGAAAGCTTTCACTTTCCGGCATTTGGTAGTTTAGGGTAACCCCGCATAACATTAGAAACATGAGTGGTCGTAACGTTGTCAAGCCACCAAGTATTAGAAGAAACCTCAATCAAATTTGATTCAAAGCACACGAAACAAAAATGTATACCTCTTTCAAAACCATGCCTTCCTCTTCTTTGGCAATCGGCCTTCAGGCCTGCGCTTATTTGCAAAAGAAACATTTCAAAAATCTTTTCAACCTCTCGTCTCTTTACCGGCTGCACCTTAAATGGCCGCTTTCCCTTGTTCTTCCATTTCTTACTCGAGCTTTCACACCACTGTAATCAGCTGCTTGATTTACCATATAATAGGCAAAGTTGGCTGGGGAAGTTTGACCTAAGGTCTTCCCTTGCCTTGCCTCCTCTTAAATGAAAGCATGACCTTAGTGGCCCTAAAGAGACCATTTTTCCTTAAGTTGGCTGTGTCTAAATCTTTGAAATCATCACCCTTACATGCTCAACCAACACTCGCTCACCAAGATCCATATCCAAACTCTTAAGCCGGTTGTAGGTATTCACCATGTGAGTAATATGTTCCTCCATTGATCGGGAACTATGGTGTACTCTATTAGATAAATCATTAATAAGAGCAAGAACAATAATTTATCCACAATGTCCTATTACAAGACACTTTAATTTCACCACAAATTCCTCACATTAGCCTGGCCGGGAAGGCTTAACATTAGGCGCTATGCTAAGCTTAAGAAAGTTCATCATAGTCGGTTTGACTACTCCCAATTCTCCCACATTTTCTTGTCTCGCTCCAAACTAGTATCAATGGCTTAGTGGGTTCATCCATAACTAAGAGCCGAAATCAGAACCCAAAAGGCCGATTTATTTAGACATATTCGATCCATCATCATAGTTTTGTCCATTAAACTTGATACCATTGGCAGTCATTACATTAGAGATCGGCCATAAACATTTACATCTCACATATTACACTACTTTGAATTTAAAACCATACTCCGACTATAATATATATACCAAAACATTGCATTTAAATTCACCTTGGGCTAAATCTAAAACACAACCAACAATCACCAACATGCATCATTCATATAACATATATAAGGTCAATCACAAAATTTAATTTTAACATATAAGTCATCTTGGATGTACACTATATACTAATTAAATAAGGCTCATAACCTACTTCAATTGTTATTAACATGAGTAAGATCACCTTTGGGTAATCGTGACATAACTACATGTAAATAACTATTATAAATGTTTATTATTCTTAAATGTCATTTATGATGCTATATCAAATAAATATTTATAAATAATATTTTAAATCATTTAATGAAATCGAAAGGGGCCACTTCAGTGACTACAACGCACTCACCAAAATATTAAAGATTTAAATCATATAAACTTAAATTATTAAGTTTAAATTATTATACAATTCCTGAAATTTGCATAAGTCATATATGCATTACGCATATCAATTCTTTTCACTGACAAGATGCATTTGCTAAAGTGTTACTCATATTGACGACGTTAGGATGTTTGAATTGATTTCATCACACTAATCGACACGGCAATTAAAACCAAGCAAAAACATTTAAATATAAAACTATTCAAAATCACAATTCTGAGAACAATTGAATTCACACGATGAATGACGAACTATCAATTCAAATATTCAACCGAAATGTTAATTCAAAATTAAAAACCCAAGTTAATTATGCCATAAACAGTTAATTTAAACATCAATTAACTACAATTAACTTTAATTGAGAAAGGCCCAAATTCTCATAAACCCTAAATTGGTAATTGAATTTCTATTAAACTTAAGCTCCGATACCAAAATTGTTAATAAATTTGCGGAACGACAGAATAATTTGATCCTAATAGAACAATTAAATCAACCAATTTAACAATCATGGCATAATTTACAAAAAATGAAAAGAAAAACTTACTTGAAGAATCCATCACGATAATTGAATATCCCAAGTAATAATATATATGTTTTTCCTATGCCAAATCAGAACACTTAAAATCTTCTTGATGATATATACACTTGATCGACTCGACTTTCTCGAATCAAACCCCCTTAGAAGCCGTAGGTTTTTCTATGCCTTCATATATATATATAGAGTGCAGGAATACTAATATTAAATATTATTTATTAAGACATTTACTCATATAACAAGCATAATATTAAATGTCTTTATTAAGACATTAACTCAAATAATACAAGCATTTAATATTAAATGTCTTTATTAAGACATTTACCCATACAACAAAACAATTAAAATACTTAAATTTTAACGAATCGGCACGGAGAGATTTACACCTGATAATTGTCTCTTAGATACTACACTAATCATCACCGTGTGTACGACGATAACAATTATCAATACTGAAATTATATTAATCAATTAGAAATTAAAATTTCTAACAGTTCGTCGTTTTATTGCAGTGTTTTATCTGTGTGAAGGCAATTCAAACAGACAAAATGTATCTAATCAGTTTAAGATATCAAATTATGGTCATCAATATGTTGAAGAACTGAAGTCACAAATATTCTAGTCACTATATTATCAAATTTGTAGGCTTTATGCCGATTTATTATACTATTCACTTGGATATTGTTTCATCCTGTATGATTTTTAACAATTTGAATCTTGGATTTATCGCATCTATTCCAAGTTTAATCAAGTCATTATTTTTCTTTCAAAAAAAAAAATTAGGCACTCTTTTTGCAAAAATGAAATTAACTAGGACCTCAATAAATTGCTTGTACATGTTTATCCAAAACTCATTTCATTTATTTCTATTCATTATATATAGATTAAAAAATTAGATTGCTTTTTATATGCTTCTTTTAAACTTATTTCCTATTCATTTCTATTCATTATATAAAGATTAAAAAATTTAAAAGTACTTAAATTTGTAAGAATAGAGACATGAGTTTGATTTATTTTTTTTTACAATTTTTTTTTCTTATGCTTGTTTTCCTAGAACCTGGCCCCCACAACCCTTTAATTACTGAGCTATGCCTCATTGGTATATTTTTGTTACTTCAAGTTACTAATGTTGTTAATTTTAATTTTATTGATTTTCAAATATTACTTTTAAAATTAAATACTAAAATATTTTACTAATTTTTTGTTGAAAATTTTAAGTTTACTTCCTAAAAGAAATTTAGGTTTGTTAAAATTTAAAATATAAAATTACAAAACATACACATACCTTATATTTATCAAAATCATATTATTGAAAATATTAGTACTTATTTTTTTGTTATAGGTGATTGTACTTAAATATAAAGTAAAATATTACCACATAATTTTAATGTTTTTTTAGGGCTTTTATGAAACATGAGGCTTATAATTCCCTCACTTAGTAAGTACAAGCAAGTGTACATGTGCCTAAAGAATGTGAGATAATATGAAAAATGTATAAAATTTTAATTTAATTATTGAAATAGAGAAACATAATTGAATTTGACTAATATATATGTCATTGTTCCTTACTTTCATGTAGTACAAATATTTAAATTTGATATTTTTAAAAAAAAAATTAGACCTATTCCTAATAATAAGGGCAAAAAATTAATTATTTAACAAAAGAAAAACATAGTTGAATTTAACAAATATATAAGTCATAGTTCTCACTTCCATAGGTACATATACCCAAATTTATTTTTTTTAGATTTATTGATATCAAGGGTCGGTTTGATAATGCTTCTTATAAATGTTTCTAGACCTAAAACTTATAGAAAAACTTTTTCTCTCTTTACCATGACGATATTAATAATTTAAACATTTCCTTATATTAATAATTTAAATATTCAATAAAGATATTAATAATTTTAAAGATATCAATATTGAAAAATATTTTTTGAGATATTATCCAAATTATATACATATACATTGGCAACTGAGTATTTTGTTATTTCTTCCAACCTAGATATCATGTCTTTTTAAACTTTTAGCATTTTGTCAAGTGAGTTAGGTGGCGTTTGTTTTTTTTACTTAATGCTGAATAGAACTTTTTTTGAGCTTAATACTGAATAGTACTTAATAGCATTAAGTATTAAGTCGTTTGTTTTTTTTAACATTTTATCTCTATTAAGGATTAAGTTGTTTGTTTTTTATAAACTAAAAATTAACATCTTAAATGTACTTTAATATATTAAAAATTTTAACTACATATTTTCAAATATCTAAAGATATCACATTTGATGTCAATATTTAATATCTCATTTTGACACCATGATAAAAGCTAAAATCACAAACCTTAATTAAATTAAAATATAATAATTCAAATGCATATTCATATATATCTAAAAACATGAAAATTTAAGCACAAATTTTCAAAATATCTAAAGCCAACATATTTGATACATTGATGAATGATCAAGATTTCACCATAATAAAAGCTAAACGACAACATTTGATACTAGTATTTGATATCTCATTTTATACAAATACTAGATTTGATATCTCATCTCTTCCTTCCCCACACTCCCAAGTTCCCAACTCCCCAAATTGAACCACCGAAACACACCTCGCATGTTCCCGACGGCCACGTCCATGATCCGAAGATCACAAGTACCGCAAGCAAGAGCAACCCGGCAAAAGCTCCGAGTTCCTCTCCCTTGGTATGCTGGTAAACTATCGACGCCAATGAAGATGCCGCAATTAACTCCAGCAATGCCAAAGCAAACGGAGGCGGCATCGCGCCGGCACCGTAAGCCTCGCCGAGCCCGCCTCTTCGACGCCCGCGAAAGAACTTCCCGCATAGCTCGTAAACGTTGGACGTATCCTCCCGCGACTACCTACCGAGACCCTAAGAGTTCTTGAGGTTCTTCCGCCAATGGCTGCCGATCGAGCCCTCAGCGGAACTCGAAGTGGTCGCCAGAAACTTAAATCGGGTCAGAGGAGGTGTTGCTTCAGCCATGGATTTGAATCTTCGCATTTCGTATTTGGGTTTGAATCTTCACAAACACGAATCACTCTCCACCCATTTCGGATGTGATCGAAGGGGGGCTTTTTCCCCAACGGGATCGGATCGCTTCCACCCTCTCAAATCGGTTTTTATCTTGACCGACCACGTTTCATCAAGAAGATGGAGTGGAGAAGAGTGGAGAAGAGGGAGAAGAGGTTTTCGCCGGGAGGTTTTCGTCGTGGGGTTTCGATGGCTTTTTCTGAATGGAAAAAGCTCAATTTTTTTGCTTTTTTGTTTCAGCAATTTTTTTAAAAAATTCAAGCAGTATAAAAAATAAACAGCTGGCCGAATGTCGAAGCAAATTGCTTCATTAGTCGAAAAACAAACACGCCTGTACATGTAGACTTTTTCCATATTTATTTTTAGGAGGTTATGATTAACTTTACTTTTAAAAATAATTCTTAATTTTAAATAGATGAATCAAAGAATTTATTTATTTATATACTTTTACTTTTATTAAGTATATATTCCAAAATAGATAGTTGTAAAAATTTGGACATTAGAAATGGTAACTATATACGTTAACATATATATATATATTTCAAATTATTTTTAAATACATGAAGATATTCTTAAGATATTAATCTTAAAAGAAATGAGATATTCTAAATTTTTCTTATATAAATAAGTCAAAACCCTTAATTTTTTTCAAAAAGGTATTCATTCAAAAATTATTATCTTATTGATAGGGTTTAAAAAATAGGCGCGCAAGTCCACTCGCCAAGCCCAAGGAAAAGGCAAGCCCAGTGAAACGCTCGAGCCCCTGGCACCGCCCCAAAACGGGAGCCCAGTTCGTTCGCCCCAAGGACCAATAGCATGGATAATCTGAAAATCCCATGTCCTGTAAATCAAACTAAATCTCACCAGTAAGGGAAGTATGATAATTCCCAACAACGGCTTATCCTATAAATCAAACCGAATCTCACCAATAAGGGAAGTAGGATAATTCTCAATAACTGCTCTCTCATTATCCCTTATTAATTCGATAGCGATAAAGGCAGAAAATACCTCATCCAATGGGAAATAATCCTTACCACCATCAAATTGGGAAAAACATATGCTATAAATACCAGGCCACCCCATCGGTGAAAGGTACGCAGAACATTCGCCCTCTAAGCAGTTGATCTTTTCTCTCAGCAGGGAGGAACTGACTTAGGCATCGGAGCGGCCACGGGCGAAGCCCCCGCCGATCCTCTTTCTTTCTTGTTTTTGCAGAGGGGTCCAAAGATCCGTGAGCCGCCGACCAAATTTCAGAGATAGCCTAAGTTCCGCCCCGCCGATCCTAATGCGCCCAGCCCAGCTTTCGCTGAAAGGCATCATCATTGGCGCCGGCTGCGGGAATGATGCCTTTACAAATAAAGCCGACCTATCAAAGAACTAACCGATGGTATCAACTCGAACACAAGCAAGAGCCGCATCAACCCTAAGGATGCAAGACCGCGAAGGCAACGCCAGATAACCGACCTCGCAGCGCTACCGGAAATCCATGGTACACGATAACACAAACGAGATGGAGACACTCCGTCTCACCAACCAGCGCTTGATAAGGGAATTAGAGCAACTCACTGGGTGCCAGACAGCCCACTCTGAGCCCCCAAAGGTACCACAAGAGCCTCAACCCGTCTCAATCAAGGCCTCAGAGCCCAGCAGAGGCCAGCTCGGGCCAGCATATTAGCCCACTGAGCTCCCAAAGAACTCCGCTTCGAAGAGCTCAACTACTTAGAAAGGCCATACACCAGAGCCGCCTCACCAGCAGATTAGCCCACTAGAGCCTCAATACTCGCTTTAAGAGCTTAACTCGCCGCAAAGGGGCCATAGTCGCAGAGCTAGTTCACCAAAGTATTAGCCCCATGTAGCCTCGCAGCCAAGCCAAGAGCCAATCGGTCAACTAAGGCCTTATAGCTCAAGAGCCGCCTTCACTGGGCCAAGAGCTCAACTGCCAGAAAGGCCATATAGCCGCAGCAAATTCGGGCCAGCATTATCCCAAGGGAGCCCAACAAATTCAGCTTTTTACGAGCTTATCACCGGAAGGCCTTAGCGCCGTGGAGCCCAACAGCCGCTTTTGCAGAAATAGCCATCACTGGGGAAGGCCTCGCCTGTGGAGCCTAACACCAATTTGCAGAGCTATCACCCAGGAAGGCTCGCCTGTGGAGCCCAAGAAATACTTGCGGTGAGCTTAACAAATAGAAGGCCTCACGTCAGGAGCCCAAGAATCTCTCAAGCCGCCGGAAGCATCAAACTCGGGGAAGGCTCCTCAGCCGCCAGGAGCCCGGGCAGCCCGCCTGCAGCTCAACACCCAGGAAGGCCCGCCGCCTAGGGAGGCCCGGGGAAGCTCCGCCTCTCAAAGCTCAACCGCCTCAACTTAGGCTCGAGGCCCAAGAGCCGCTCAGCTCAAAGTGATAAGCCCCACGAGCCCTGGGAGTAACTCGGGCTAAAAGCTCACTCATGCTTAACTAAGGCCACATAGTTGCAGCCGCCTCACTAAGGCAGATCACCCCATAAAGCCTCAATGCCTAGCTTGCAGCTTAACACTGGGGAAGGCCCCAACGCCGTGCCTAATAGCTCGCCTGCAGCTTAACACCTCGTGAAGGTTCGGCCCAGAGCTCACGCCCCGCCGCAGAGCTAACTGCAAGGAAGCCCCGCCGCCAAGAGCCCAAAGCAGCCTCGCCTTGCGTAGAGCTTAACAAACCAGAAGGCCGCCTCGCAGAGCTTAACAACTCAGAAGGCCTCAGTGGCCTGGCCTACAGCCCCAAAGAAATTTCAAAGAGCCTTAGTTTCAGTAGAGCTTAATGTACTTCGCGAAGGCTCTTGAGCGAGAAAAAAACTTATGTAGATACGCAATATAGCATGTTCATACACACATATCTGAAATTGGGACTCAAACCATGTACCTGGCACTAAAGTAGGATCCGTAGTTTCACAAATAGTACACTGCATTAATAACAAATTACACTAATAACAACATACCGATAGGGTATAATTATTTTTAGTGCAAACATTCATATGAATTCAATTAAAATTCTAAAAGAATTTAAATTATTTAATTTCTACAATGTTTTGCATAATTATGCTCACGATAGGCAAGATCATAATTATGAAAAATAATATCATAGTTGTTCTCCACCATTTTCGATGATATGATTTAAGGTTTAAATTTACAAAATATCACCCAGAATGTGTAGATCGAAGGAAAAACAACGAGGGTTTCGGCCATATCCACGGTAAGGTTTCAGACACCTTCTTTTTAGCAATTTGACAAAAATAGGAGCATAACTAACATAATCTCAAACCTTTGATTCCGTATCATATCCAAAATAGACTCATATGTGATTAATAAAACCTTAAAAGTGAAAATTTCACATAAAACAAGTAAATCTCAATCAACACAAATTAGGGCTTCAATTACGCATGAACCCATAACTGGTTATCCGATTTGGCTCGATAATAATTGAGCCAGAAAACTTATGTAGATACGCACATAGCATGGATCCTACTTTGGTGCCATGTACATGGTTTGAGTCCCAATTTCAGATATGTGTGTATGAACATGCTATATTGCGTATCTACATAAGTTTTTTTCTATCACTTAGCACCCAGGAGCCCAACAAATTCGCCACAAAGCTTACTGCTCGTAGCTGCAGATCACCCCATAGCCTCTTTAACGGCCCAGCTTTACAAAGCTTAATAGTCAGAAGGCCTCAACGCCTAGGAGCTCAAAGAGCCTTCGCTTTAGCCTAACACCAAGAAGGCTCACGCCTAGGAGCCCGGGAGTGAATAGCTCGCTGTGAAGCTCAACCGCTTCAACTAAGGCCACATGTACCGCAGAGCTGTTCAACTTCAGCACTAGCCCGCGAGCCCTCGCACCTCGGGCCAAGAGCCCAAATTTCGTCAACTAAGGCGTCAGAACCTGTGAGCTAGGTCGGTCAAAGAGCAAGATAAGGAACAATTATGGGTAAAAGCGATAAGGTAGAAAATGGGGTATTCATTGAGACCGACATTACATATATCCTGGGTTCGAAGCCCAACAAAAAAAAAAAAAAACAAGCGAGGCCATATGAAAGAGTTCAGACGTCAGAAGAGGGAGCAGAAGGCGAAGAAGGGGAGCGGGCCTCAACTGGGGTGTTTGGCTCTCCAGAACAGTTTGCGAAAAAGGACTCTTTCGCCTCCTCGTCACTAGGGATATCAAAGTTAAGGTCCAAGCCCGGGTAGGCATAAGCAGCCTACCTCTAAAAGGCAAGCCATCCAGAAGCCCATCAGGCCGGGCCTCATACCCCAAACCTCGCTGAGAAGCTCCATCCTGAACAACTAGGAGTTTCTTGCCTCTAAAGGTCCCTCGCGAACCCATGGCACTCCTCGCCGCGCTCATCAGAGCTGTTCTAAGCTTCATGAACAAAGTTCCATCCAACACGCTTATTACGCGTACTGCTCTAGTAGCACGCAACTCTTCCTAGTTCCGCACTCGCTCGACGCATTGCAGCCTAATCCCCGACCACTGGCAGCCCGGGGCCCCTCATCAAGTGTACCCCATCCCCCCCGACTTCCGGCTCGACCTCGGGCCACTCTTGCTATATCGGGCCTTTTTTCCCTACCCCTCAGCCCGCACCTCGCGCCTCATGGTATGCCCTATATCGGAATTGCTTTACGACCTCCTCCACTACATTCCTCACAGACTCGATCTCGCAGCCTCAGCTCGTCAGAATAAGAGCAAATCCACCCTCGCTTGTAGACTCGGGCGGGGCTTTGACGTGGCCCCTCGCTCGCCCCGACCTTTGCCAAACTCTTCAGATGGGTAGCCACCTGCCGACACCCAACACAAAATCAACACCCAACTCAAGATGAAATCAAACACAACAAGACACAGGAACTTACAGAGGCGACCCCCTGGAGGGATAGAGCCAAGGTTTCCTCAATCGGCAGGGCACCCGACCTCTTAAGATCAGAATCCCTGAGAATGGATGAAATCAGCGCCAGTCAAGCTTCACATTGAAAGCAAGGAACCCCATCTCCATCGCCTTCAAGCGCTTCTCCCCAAAACTCTTCCGCCTCAAGGAGGAGGCTCGGCACTCGCGCAGGGGACTCTAAATTGTTATAAGATAATTCTCCAACTGAGGCAAGCAGCCTCTTCCCGGGAATCTCGCCTTTGCAGAGAACCCGCATCGGAGCCGTGAACTCGGTTTTAGGTACCCTTGGCCGGGAGGCGTTGATACTTTGCCTCGCACTCGGGCATGGGAAGAAGGTGATGATGTTCCCAACCCTGGACTTTGCCCGTGCCACGGCCCTTCTCAAGAGAGTCCGGAGTTTTCCGCTTCACCCTCCGAGACCTCCGGGACAGCATCTCCACCCGAGCAAGAAGCTCTCCCTTAGTGGGCTTGGCAACGGGAGGCCCGACGTGAGAGAACTTCATAACGGAGGGGGATGAAGGCCTCAAAGTAGAAGGGCGGGAGGACCTCGAACCTAAAGATCCGAGAATATCCACCTGATTAGCTCAGAGTAAGAGTGCAGAAGACACTTGGCCAGCTTCAACTTTACAACCTCGTCTTCGGGGCTGAGATGAGGGCGAATACCTAAAAATCGCACAACCAATGCAAAATTAGGGACATCCTATAACTTACGAAAACTAGACCGAACTAAATCAAAGCTTAAGTCACGAGATTCTCCTGAGTGGTCTGCATACGGACAAAGTGTGTCTTCTCTCACAAGAGGGTCGCATCTCCAACTGGGCGACCACTAACAAAAAAGTAACGCTCTTTCCAAAATCTGTGGGAAGATGGGAGATCCGAGATGATCAAAGGAGCGCTGGCACGCCTAGATAGATAAAGAAAGCCCTCGGCGACTTCCTTCACACTAAAAAGGTCCAAGAACAGAGCTATACTGGGAACACCCAAGCCCTTGTCCCTAAAGAAGACCAACAACCCAACCAAAATACCCCAAAAATTGGGCGAAAGTTGAGAGGGGCAGACGTTGAAATGTTACAAGACCCTTTTTATAAAGGGGTGTAAAGGGAAACGAAGACCATTATCGAAGGCCACCTCAAAGAAACACACCATCTTGGGCACTTGGACCACGTAGGAGGTCAAAATATCGGGAGACCAGACCTAGACACCAAAAGGGGGCTTGTAACGCCTCACGAAAGTTTCCCCATATAAGGGCTCGACTCGGCTAGGTCCCACCGCGCAGCATTCCTCGCACCTGGCCGACTTCGTATATTCGAATCCCATGTGGTACTTAACTGCCGATTCTACCCGCTTTATCCAAGTGGGGAGAGGAGGTTCTCGACGCCCTCGAAAGCAACCTCAGCCAACGACGGAGCGCCACTACCGCCTTAACGGAGCATACCAGAGCAGTCACCTCCAATGCTCAAAGGGAAGAGTGAGCGACCCGACTTCCATGAGAGTAACAGTAGTAAGAACAAGACCTTAACCAATCTAGCCCTGGGCCCGCTATAATACTCGAAAAGACATGTATGAAGAAAGACGACCCGTCCCGTGACGTGCAACTAAAAGGCTATCTCCCTGCTGCATCACAAAATGCCGTAAGGAACCCTACACCTGGAAAGGTCGAATCAATGACAAGGAATGTGAAAACTTGAACTCGCAGAAAAACAAAAAGGCTTCAAGATCAGGGGAACACAAGGCGAACGGTCAGAGGATGTTTTCAGAAGAAACTGAAAGAACTGGAGTGGGCGCGAAAACCGAAAAGTCATCATTATCACAGGACATATGACGGCGACAATGCCATAACCAAACCAGCCCTGAGCAAACACGTAGAAGTCACACCCGATTCAAGAAACGATACAAATTTTCAGACACGCCGCCGCACTCCAAGGGTCGTGGGGCAACCGATAAGGTTTAAAAAATAAAGCGCCGCAAGCCCACTGGGCCAAGCCTTCCAAGGAAAAAGGCAAGCCTAGTGAAAACGCCCAGCCCCGGCACCGCCAAAATCCGAGCCCAGCTTTGTTCGCCTAAGGGCCAATAGCATGGACAACTAAAAGCCCATAACTCAGAATCAAACTAAATCTCACCGGTAAGGGAAGTAGGATAAATTCGCAACAACAGCTTATCCTATAAATCAAACCGAATCTCACCAATGAGGGAAGTAGGATAATTCTCAATAACTGCTTCCTCATTATCCCTTATTAATTCAATAGCGATAAAGGCAGAAAATACCACATCCAATGGGAAAGAATCCTTACCACCATCCAATTGGGAAAAACATATGCTATAAATACCAAAGCCACCCCATCGGGTGAAAGGCAGAACATTCGCCCTCTGCGCTTGATCTTTCTCTCGCCAGGAAGAACTGATTCCTAGGCATCGAGCGGCCACCGCGAAGCCCCGCCAATCCTCTTCTTTCTTTGCAAAGGGTCTAAAGGCCCAGAGCCTATCGACCAGCCAAATACTGGGCCTCGTCTCCAACTTCAACGATCCCAACGCTGGCCCACCCCAGCCGTTGAAAAGACATCATCACTTATTATATATTTAATGAAATTACTATGAAAATAATTTAAATATTTCTAAAGATACTAATAATTTTAAAGATATCATTATAGAACAATATTTTCTGTTATCATTCATATGATGTACTCTATTTTTAGAGTTTATGACTAAAAGTTTCTCTTGTTAGCATAATGTTAATATTTATAAAATAAAAAGAAATAAATAAATTGAAATAACTTATTTATGGAATATTAGGTAAAAGAAATAGATATTTTTGACTTGCCAAACAATATGATTGACAAGACCCGACTCGGATTCCCCGGGTGGTCCCGCCTAGTGAAATTCCATTGTACAATCCCTAGGGAATACATAATGGGACCCCACCTAAGAAAGAAGTAAACACATGCAAGCATCACAATACCTCAATTATACAGGAAAATCCACAACGCCCAAATCCACGTCCGACCTAACTTAATGCAGGTCATAAATCCACAAAACATACATAAGGACTCATAAGAGTTCAATACTAATATCAAAGCATTCTAAGAGTATTCATAATTTAGGGTATAAATGAAGATAAATAAGTCCAATAAACAAAGATGTGATAGATGGGATAGAGATCGCAGCCGTGAGCAGATGCAAGGAATCTCACGCTAGGTAGGCCCACGAACTCCATTCCTACCTAGGGAATGTGTTTAAAACAATAAACATGAGATAATAAATCTCAATGAGTGACATAATTTATAAGGAAAATAATGTTTTTATTTTCAAACATTTCTTCTCTCAAGACCTCACGTCCACTCTTTTGTAAGGTTCCCTGCTGAAACATTTCACAAAAAACCCAACTTTACCAAAGCCCAACAATATGAATTATCAAAAATTTAACCGACATGATTATTAAGAAAATTATGGCCTGAATTTGTTCACAACATAAAAATTGAGCATAAAGTATATATAGTCATCATGTCATAAAAATAATCATGAAAATACCATAACCATAAATATTGAAATGGTTATACCCACTCGTAAACCAACATTGTACCGCACCATATACCCATCATAAAACCGCTGCACACCCGACCATGACACCGTGGCAACTAATAAACCTTCGTGTAAACCCGACATCACGTGGCAACGACAAACCTTTCTAAACCCACATTACGTGGCAACTAATAAACCCCGGGTAATCCCGACATCACTACTGAAATAATATATAACCGTTTCCACTCACATACTTAACGATATCAGATATACTCAAGCTTCACAAATCTCAAATCCATTTCTTAAAATAATAATTTTTCAAAGTGGTTTAAAACCTCAATCCATGTGAAAAATTCATAATATTTAGATACCACAAATAAATCCATGAACTCAATAAAATTTCCAAATATTTGAAATGTTGACAAATTCACATGAAATGATAACTTGTTTATATATAAAACCTATAAATTATATTTAATATGATAATCAACTGCCGATCATCTAAGTTATATATATAATAATTGAACCACAATTATATGTCATAATAATATTCTAAAGCAATAGAAAAATATAAACTACCCAATAATTTACCATACCCGCTTCCCCCAGTCACTCAAGCCCGCCGTGAGTGCCTGTAATATAATAAAAGAACACTTAGGCTCCAATAGCTAAACCAAAGACATCAGACGCCCCAAAATGTCTTATAATAATTCTTAGAACTTTGAAACTATCTAAATCAACCGACATGTCCAATTATACTGTGCCCTATAGACCGACACCAAAAATTGGGGCTTTTCACCCTGAGCCACTTTCGAATCAACCGTCCAATACTTCATAAAAAACATCCACCAATTGGAACATCTTCAATTTTTTCCTAATCACCAATTGTGTTCAATCTACCTGAACCTTTCTCGCAATTACCCTAAATGACCCAAAAATGGAAAACTAACCAAACGACGCCTAAAATTCACAAACCATATATCAATGGAGTTCACACACCGTGAAACACAACATCAAGATTTCTACCGGTCCTAAAGGTTAAGCCGCTGTGGCCGAAAAACTCGATCCAACAGTCGACCAACTTTGTTTTCATCGTATCTTTCAACCGGTGCTGAATCTGTGAAAAAGGACCATGGGAATGAGTTCAGAGGGTCCAAAAATGGGGGGAGAAAGGTATGGGTCGAGTCTCGAATGGCCTAAATAGCGAAACCTAAGAACCCAAGGTCGTCGCCGCCGTCGCTGGGCTCCGTCGGTCCGACCGCGGTCCGGGCGCGCCGCCATGAAATCTCCTCACTCCGCCTGGGGGTCGCCCCCACCTTGCTCCTCCTCCCCGGGCCGGCCAGGTGCAAGGTGGGTGGCCTGAGTCGCCCCTACAAATTAAACTCGAACGGCTTGAAAATAGTCAAACGACCCAGTTTGGTGTTCACGGTCTTAGAGAGTTTCTTCTAGGGTTTTGGAGCTCAAAATGAGTGTTTTGGGGTCTAGTCTCTATTTATACACAAAACTAGGTTTATATAGAGCCCAGGGTCGCTTTCAGGTAAAACCTAGACAGCCTGACACCGATAAAGCATCGGCTGCTTGAACTCTCAAAGCCATAACTTTTATCCATAAGCTCTGATTTGACATTCGACCCGTCTATGAACTCTCGCATCGACGAGGCCTACTTAAATGGTGCGCCTTAGTCAACCCAAAATTTTTCTATCCTTGAAAAGTCAACTTGGGTCCACATATTAAGTACACAAACCCGTCAATCCTGATCAAACTTTGTTAAAACTTCAGACATTTGGTATGGGTAATTACAACTCACTTCTTAAAGAAAAATTCGGGCCCACTTAAATTCGCACCGTGTCATGGAAAGACGAGGGTACCGGGCTCCGCGGTCCTCCCGCTCCCAAGCTCTTCTCCTCGACGCCAGGTGGTTTCTCCGGGCGACCTTCACTAAGGATATTTGTCTTATCAAGGGCGCTCTTCTCTTCCCTACCGAGAATCAGACCGGGCCGTTCTCATAGGATAAGTCATCCCCTCGCCTCACCCTCTCGGTGCCTCCAACACATGTGTGAGGGATCTCGAGATATACTCTTGCGTAGCATGGAGATGTGGAAAACATTATGGACTCGAGAAAGTTCCTCCCAAGAAGTCTAATCTATAAGCCACTGACCTTATCCTCCTCAACAATCTCAAAAGGTCCGATGTAGCGCAGGACTTAGCTTCCCCTCGCCTCAAAGCGTACTCACGCCTTCCCTAGGAGAGAGTTTTAAGAATACCCCGATCCCCACCCTCAAACTAAAGATCCTTTCTACGCTTGTCCGCATAGCTTTTTTGCCTATCCCGAGCCAAGCCAACCCGGCACGTATAACATCGACCTGTCCACCGTCGCTTGTACAACTCGGACCTAGTAATTTCCTTCGCTACCTCATTCCAATACTAATGGAGGCGACATTGTTTCCCATATACAATGCCTCATAAGTGACATCTCAATGCTTGAGTGGATAGTCATTTGTTATAAGTGAATCTCGCCAGGTAGATATTCATTCCAATGTCCTTTGGAATTTGCAAAGACGATGACCTCAACATATCCTCTAAGGTCTAAATAGTCCTCTCAGATTATCCATCGGTCTGAGGGTGAAAAGCGGTACTCAAATTCAACTTAACACCTAGTTCCTTCATCAATCTCTTCCAAAACCTCGAAGTGAATCGTGGATCTCTATCAGAGATAATCGACACTAGCACCCCATGCAAACTCATAATATGATTCATAAAGAGTTCTGCTAGTTTCTGAGGAGAAAACTTCTCACGAATAGGTATGAAATGCGCGGACTTGGTGAGTCGATCAACTACTACCCAAATGTCGCCATGTTCTGACCGGGAGGGAAAGTTTAACATAAAATTCATCGTAATGCTATTCTCATTTATATTCGGGATGGGTAATGTACGCAAACAAGGCATGAGTAAATCACTGAATGATACAGGCTTTGTCTCTCCTCGCCACTTGTCGATGGTGAAGCACTTCGATACATACTCAAGAATCCTTCATCCCCGACCACCAATAATATTCCTTCAAGCACGCAGACATCTTGGTACTAACGGTGCACAGCATAAGCGTAACTATGGGCTTCCCCAATATCTCGCTTTTAACTCTTCGCCACCGGAACACAAAGCCTAGAACAAATCACCAAGGCTCCGTCGTCTCTAATAGCAAAATCCGATTGTTCTCCTTCTTCGACTTTCTTTCTCATGCTCATCAAATAGGGATCTTCTAGTTGTGCCTCAAGAATACGATCTACAAGTATCTACCGTGAGTCGAAAACTAGCAAAAAGTGCTCCTGAAGCATGCATCCTCAACTCAACACCCAACTCTCGCAACTCAACCATCAATGGAAGTTGTATTGTCTGCATATAAGCCAAAGAGCCTGTAGACTTCCTGCTCAAGGCATCCGCCACTACATTTGCCTTACCTGGATGGTAGTCAATAGTGCAATCATAATCCTTAAGTAATTCCATCCACTCCTCCGCCTTTAAGTTTAACTCCTTCCGAGCAACAAATACTTAAGGCTCCTTATGGCTCAGAATATATGACAAGTCGCTCCATACAAGTAATGCTCCAAGTCTTCAATGTAAAATTACCGCAGCAAGTTCCAAGTCATGAGTAGGATAATTCAACTCGTGTTTCTTCAACCTGGTCTCGAGGCCGCACGCCACAACTCTCTTATGTTGCATCAACACGCAACCCAAACCTTGGCGTGAAGCATCGCCAAACCTCGAACTCCCTCGCCGTCTCCGGCAAATGCTCACACGAGTCGACGCCAACTTCTTCTTCGTTTGGAAGCTTTCCTCACACCTCGTCACCCACTAACTTAACTCCCTTCCTAGTCAAACAATGAAGCTGGTCCTCGCTATCCTCGAGAACCCTTCAATGACCAAGCAGAATACCCGCTAATCCTAGGAAACTCCTCACTTCTGTCACCATAGTTGGTTGCTCCCAATTTGCCACTGCTTCTACCTTCTGAGGATCCACATAAATGCCATCAGCAGAAACCACATGTCCGAGAAATCCCACTCGGCTCAACCAAAACTCACATTTGTTGAATTTGGCATACAACTGATGCCGCCTTAAGGTCTGCAACACCAAACCCAAATGTCTCTCATGCTCCAACTCGCTTCTCGAGTACACCAAGATATCGTCGATGAAGACAATGACAAACCGATCCAAGTATGGACGAAAGACCCGGTTCATCAAGTCCATGAAAGTCGCCAAGTATCAGAGTCCAAAGACATCACTAGAAACTCATAATGCCCATATCTTGTCCTGAATGCCATCTTGGGAATGTCCGATTCCCTAATCCTTAACTGATGGTACCCTGACCTCAAGTCAATCTTAGAGAACACTTTTGCACCCTAGAGCTGATCAAATAGATCATCAATCCGAGGCAAAGGATATTTGTTACTTAATGCACCATCTAACCGGTCTGTGAGGTCTACACACAACTCAGTACCTTTCCTTTCTTCACAAATAACACCTACGCCTCCCTAAGGTGAAATACCGGGCCTAATAAATCCCCATCCACCACTCTTGTAGCTGAGCCTCTTCAACTCTTTCAACTCGCCATGCCATTCTATAAGGTGGCAAAGAAATAAAGAGTCGCACTCAGAACTAAATCAATGGGAAAAAACTGGCTCCTCGCTCGGGAGAGGTAGACCCGAAGATCACGTGGAACACATCTAGAAATTCCCTTCACTCATCGGGTACATCTCTAATCTTACCACCGCATAAGTGTGCCAAACTACATGAGCTAGATACCCCTACAACCTTTTGAAGTAACCATCTAGCAGAAATGGGCGTAAAATCAAACTCCAAGGTGCTCGCTCCGCTCCATAAGACTACTACCGGCCGTCCCTTGCCGTCTAAATATCACCCCTTGCGGAAACAACCATTGAAGCATGGCTTGAAGCAAGCCATCCATCCCAAGAATCACATCCAACCCCTTGAGATCTATTAACATCAAATCGCTTCTATAACTTGGCCCCTCAATAGAAAACAAGCTACCCTTAAGATCTCGACTAGCCATGTAGACTCTCCTATGGGCGTGTGGCACCCCAAACCACATCCCAAAGGAACTGAGTCATCCCCGACTCGTGCAACATACCCACGTTGAAATAAAAAGAGTGTGTAGCCCCGGTCAATGTGAGTACACGCGGCATCGCCACCAAAATAGATAACACCACAACGCCGGCGGCCTCAGGCCTCCCGCCTAGTCATAAGATAAACTCGCCGCTAGCGTGGTCGCCCTCTCTCGCCTCCCGCCGGTCGTGCGTGATCGGCCGTCCCGCAAGCAAGGAACCACCCGAGGTCTACCCTGTCTGCGTATCCGATCCTCCATGCCCACTAGCCCGCGAGAATCGAGCACCCGACTCGAGACTCTAACCGGGCCGATCCTCGATGCACCTCTTGAAATGTCCTCAGATGCCCGCACCGAAAAGCATGCATTATTCCACCGCATGGTCCATCATGCACCCGCCGCGAACGCCACAAGTCGAACTAAACCGCCTACCGCACTCTCGAAAATAGCTAACGCCACTACTCACCGACGTAAATCCAACCATGTGTATGTCCACTGGGCCCTATCACGCACCACGCTCCGTCCCACCGGATCCTTCGCCGAAGACCCGTGAGCTGAAACTACCCTCTGGATGAGATCCCCGACCGGGTTCCCCGAAGACAATCCATCGTATGATCGACGCTAGTCCGGCGATCGCACCGCCTCCACCTCTAAAGCGGCGTCTCTCATCGACTGATACGTGGGATGATCGGAACCTGAGAGGCTCAAAGCTATCGGTTCAATCAATCCATCGAGGAACCTTCGCGACCTCATCCGTGAACCAAATTGGGATTTAAACCCGATAACTCTCCTCGAACCTACGTCACGATTTAAACCGGCCATATACCCCGAAAGGATGACTTCAAACTCTAGCCTCTGGTCTCAACAAAGGTCAGCAAAACTCAATGAAAAGCAAATTCTCTTTGAACTCAGGCCTGCCGTGACGTTCTCAGTCCCTCCCCATACGCCCACCACTTCCTTTGCACTACTCCCGGTTAAAAACCAAATTATCCCGACTATCCTCATCCGACACCGGTGATACCCGTCCAAAATCATCTCTGTGTCATCTAGCCAGGATAAAGCCACCAAGGGATCCGTGGAGCCATCAAAACCCACTGCTCCAAGTCTACGAGCCAGATCAACAATAACACCAGTAAACCCACTCCTCTCGAGTGATCAAGCCAGGCACTCGACAAGATTCTCCTCATAAGTAGGTGCATCTGAACTCTCCACCGTAGCCTGCTGGGCCCTACATCTACCTCTGGGTGCCATCAGGAATAAAAACTGTTTTCAAGAATAAATGAAACATAATTAATTTCAAGGATAAGGTGAGGAAGGTATACAAAACACTGGATGAGTTGCACAACAATGTACAACCCCAAGGAATTTAGGAACCTAGAGCTCTAATACCAAGCTGACAAGACCTCGACCTGACACCTCCTAGATTCTGGTTCCAACAGGTGAAATTCCATTGTACAATCCCTAAGGAATACACAATGGGACCCCACCTAAGAAAGAAGTAAACACATGCAGTACCACAATACCTCAATTATATAGGAAAATCCACAACAGCTTAAATCCACGTCCGACCTAACTTAATGTAGGTCATAACCACAAACATACATAATAAGGACTCATAAGAGTTCAATACTAATATCAAAGCATTCTAAGAGATTTGTAAATTTAGGTGCTAAATGAAGATAAATAAGTCCAATAAACAAAGATGTATAGTTGGGATAGAAAGATCGCAATTCAGAAGAGAAGAGCGGTGCTGAATCTGGCGCGAGGTAGGCCCTACGAACTGCCCGGACCTAGGGAACAGATTTAAAACAATAAAACATGAGATAATAAATCTCAAATAGAGTAGACATAATTTATATGAAAATAATGTTTTTATTTTCAAACATTTTCTCTCAAGACCTCACGTCCACTCTTTTGTAAGGTTCCCGCTTAGGAAACATTTCACAAAACCCAACTTTACCCAAGTCCAACAATATGAAATTCATGCTTAAAAATTTAACCGACATAGTAAGTGCTAATTGTTTAGGTAATTAGCACTTACTATGTTGGAAAACAAATCTTAGGAGTTTACAGTGTGTAAACTGAAAATGAAATAAATTGTAATCAATTTATTTGGTTTATTGGATGACAAAATAGAATTTTTAATAAAAATTTTAAGGTGTTAGAACACTTTGAGGGTTTACAGTGAGTAAAAACTGAAAAAGGAAAATAAATGAAATAAATTATAATAAATTTATTTGGGAAAAAGAAATAAAATTTTAATAGATTTTATAGTTGAACTCATAAAAGTTTTGAGTTATGTGGATGCAGTATTTACGCTATTGCATGTAGAGGTAGCAAGGAAGGCTACTGAACTTGGAGAACTAAAAAAAAATGAAATGAGGTTTTGAGAAATTTTGACAATGATGGTCTTGTAATAAAGAAAATAAATAAGATAAATTTTATAAATTTATTTGGTTTAGAGGGTGAAGCAAATAATTTTCTAAGGTTTTACAAGTTGTGGTAAAATTGAAGAGTACTGAATAGAATAAATTTTATAAATTTATTTGAGTACTGAAAATGAAAAAAATAATAGTATATATATATATATATATATATATATATATATATATATATTTGTGTGTCTTCCAAAGAATGGAAGAAACGAAAAAAAAATTTAATATTTAATTAAATAAAATCAAATCAAATAAAATTAGACAAAATTTTAAAAAAATAAAATTTTCAAAAATAAAATTTTTGTGGATCAAAATGATTTGATTTGTGGATAAATTGTCCTGCATTGCTTCATAAATGCAGGGACTTGATATATACACTGGTTTTGTGTAGGATTAGTGTCTGTGGTCAGGTTTATGCCTTGGAGATATCAGACAAAGTATTGACCGCCATGTAAGATTGTGTAGATGGCTAGTAGGGCGAGGACGCCGAGGTCGCTCCACGGGGCGCCGGGTCGCACCACCAACATTTGATCGCAACCCGGTCTGCATTCTCCGATCGGCCAGCTCACGAGGCAAGAGGTGGCGCAGGCCGGGGTCGCCATTGCTCAGCGAGCATAGCAGCAGTCGTGGGAGGTCCTAGTAACCTCCGTAGATTTAGAGCGCATCATCCTCCGAATGCCTCACTGTGTGAGGAGGACCCGATGGTGGTAGACCATTGGTTTACGAGATTGAGAACATATCGAGGCTACGGAGATCACCCGATACGACTGCATCAGCAATGCATTCCACTAGAGGGCGCGCCCGTATGGTGGAGATGGGCGAGGCTTCAGAGACATGATGCTATGACATGGGCAGTTTCAGAGCCGTTCTCATGCAAGTACTTTCCAGATCAAGGCGAGGCATGCCAAGGCTCGGGGAGTTCCTGTGAGTCAAGCAAGAGAGATGATGTTGATGGACTACGTGGCCAGATTCACAAGAGCAATTCGATTCGGCCGACGATTACGCGGGCCATAGACATGGCCAAGGTTAGAGATTCGAGAATGGATCAAGCTGTCCATTCGGGGCCGATCAGAGGACTCCGCCACGGATATGGATTCCATGGTCAGACTACCGAACATAGAGAGAGACAGGATGCTCGAAAGCACTCGATGCGAGTGTTAGTGGTAAGAGGATGACATCGCCTTCTTCCATCAGAAAGAGGCAGAGTCGAGTTCACGAGGGTTTCAAAGGTCGCGGCCATCCGGCCGTGATTGCATTTGAGAGTTGCTTGGCCAAAGTGACGATGGTGTGGCTACCATTGTCGCAACTCCGACACATGAGACAGATTGCCCCCAGAGACAGTGGATCCTGTGGTTTTGACACACGCCCTGGGCCAAGAGCAGGACAGAGAGGATACAAGATGCCCTCCACAAGACGCACAGCCGGGAGCCGCCCGCTCAGTGAGCTACGCGGCACCCCACATTCACAGCAGCCCGAGAGGCCAGAGTATGGGCAGAGGCAGAGGACGAGGCCCACAAAGTGTGGACATCGTGGCTCAGGCGTGTCTACGCCTGGCCACACCTCGCTGAGCCGCCAGATCACCCGCCATACAGTGGCACGTTTGGCTATCTCGCCTATGGGCTAGGAGTGTTATTTGATTTTGGTGCTCGCATTCACCCATTGTTGCATCAATTATGATCGAGTCGGGCTTAGAGGCTGAGACCTTCGGAGGAGCCGTCAGACGTGAGTTCTCCCCTCAGGACTGTATGCAGACTAGTGGATGATATGTCGAGGTCAGGAGTTGAGATCTCGGGACTCTACCACAAGGACCTTAGGATCATGGACATGTTCGAGCCTGGTCACTCCTGGGACGGATCGACCGACAACCACAGGTTGTTAACCATCATGAGCGCAGAGAGCCACCGCCTCAATGCAGACTGCACTGCGGTAGCATTTCACAGTGGAGACAAGATGACATTTCGCTCCCGCATGGGGATACTCCAGTCCATGTCGTATCACATGTTGGCTAGCGAGGCCCACCCTGTGAGGACAAGGCGAGACCGCACTTCAGATCTACCCTCGAAAGTGGTTTGCGTAGTACGCTGATGTTTTTCCGTTAAATGAGCCACCGACTACCCCATATAGGATGTGACTTCTGTGATTGAGTTACACTGGTATTTCTCACCCATCTCTATGACTCCGCATAAGATGGCAACGGCCGAGTTACATGAACTCGATTCCAGCGTGAGGCCATCGACAAGCGTTCATATGACCGAGCACTTCACCATGGGGCGTCTTGCCATGGCGAAGAAGAAGGACAAGACCCTTCGATCGCATCGACTATCGACAACTGTTACGATCAAGAATCGGTACCCATTATCAAGGATTGACGATTTGTTCGAATACAGAGGAGCCGAGTTCACTCTTAAGATGTGCACTCTCAAGACCGGGTTACCATCATTTCTGAGAGCAGACACAGATATCCCTTAAGCATAGCGCTAGGACGCTGCTATGAGCACTTTGAGTTTACTAAGTGATGCTCCTTTGATCGACGCACGCGCCAAAGAAGATTCATGGATCTCATGCATAGGATATTCCAACCCTATTTAGATCAGCTTGTCGTAGTATTCAGGATGACATCTTGATCTACTCCCGCCGTAGTGGAAGCATGAGTATCACTTGGAGGATCGCTTACGCTTGTTGAGAGACCATCACCGAGGTGAGATTTTTTGGGACACGTGGGTGTCAACATCGAGTGTCACGACCCAGAGAAGGTCGAGGCAAAGGATGAGTTGGGAGAGGCCAAGTCACTTCAGATACGTAATTTCGATTACTGGTATTACAGGAGATTCATTGAGGATTTTCCAGATAGCAAAGATCTATGACTAGGTTGACCTGCATGAGGTCATTTGGATTGGGATGACCGATAGAGGCATTCCAGAGTTGAAGAGGAGACTTATCAAATTCTCCCATCTTGATAGTTCTATGTGGACGTGGGTACACAAAGGTATCATGGATAGCTCCTGAGGGCTTGACGGGATGTGTTTTGATGCAAATCGAGGGTAGTGAAATTACTTTTATGGTCAAGAATCACGAAAGGTAATTACCCCACACATGACATGGAGTTGGTGGCCGTAGTCTTCGCCTTGAAGATTTGGCGCCACTACTTATACGAGGAGGAGTTCGAGGTGTACTCAGACCATAAAAGTCTAAAGTATATTTTCACACAGCGATACCTTAACATGAGGCAACGCGGATGGATGGAGTTCCTAGAGGATTATGACTTCACTTTGCATTACCATCCCTGCAAGGCAATGCGGTACGATGCACTCGCTGGAAGTCACGAGGAGAGTCATTAGTATAGCTTCTCTGTGAAAGTATAGATGCCGAGATCGCTGGATAGTTTCACACGCATAACGAGCGTGACTCGGTACTTTGGGAGTTTAGTGGCTAATCGCCTCGCTGAAGAGCGATTGAGTCCCAAAACGCGGTGACGCAGATAGTGTGTCCATCGTGACCGAGTACAACAAAATGCGTGACGAGGGTCGACCGCTCACGCGCAGATGGTAATCTTCGATATAGGGGACGGGTAGTGGTTCCTTAGTTGACCAATTTGAGAGAGGAGATTCTCGTGGAGTTTCACGTTTCCTCGACATCAGGCATCCCTTATGGCACGAAGATACCGTGATTCGTCGCCGCACTATCGAGTGGGATTTAAGCAGACACATAGGGGACTTTGTCAGACTGATGTCTCACATGTCACAGTTAAGGCTAAGCACTTGTCACGCCAGGCTACTTCAAATGCATCGAGGTGGTCGAGTGAAGGAGCACATCAACATGGACTTTAGACCCACTTGCCACTCGACGCTACAGAGAAGCATGACGCGCATGTGGTGATAGTGGACCTACCAATGGCCCATTTTCTAGTCATGCGATGACCTTCAATTCGAGAGAGATTCTACCTGCCATACATTCGAGAGATAGTCCGGCTACATGGAGTACCAGTATCCATAGTGTTGGATAGGGACCCGAGGTTTACGTCACACTTTTGGAAGAGTTTCCAAAAGGCTATGGGCACACGGCTAACGATGAGTACAACGTTCCACCCTCGACGCATAAATACCGAGAGACCATACAGTGTTAGAGGACAGCACGAGCACAAGTGCCCGATCATAAGGGCAATCGGGAGGAGATTGCTCTTAGTGGAATTCGCCTACAACAATTACTAGGCGAGTATACAAATGGCACCGTATGAGGCATTGTAAATGGGAGTGTCACGCAGATCAACATTGATGCTGACCGAGGTGGAGAGAGCTCCATCACCGGTCCGTATTTGATTAGAGACACCTCCTGTGGCGCGAGCTTGATACTTATAATGTCTTCACTCCGCCTATCAAGAGCTACGCAGATGTGCCACGTCGACCCTAGAGTTCGTCAGGGGATCACGCTTTCTAAAGGTGATGCCTGGGCTATATGAGTGGTTGTGCTCGCAGTCGTAAGCTATCTCCAAGATTCACACCTTCGAGATGTATCTGTATAGATAGGTGATTGTTGCGTGCATCAGCTGGTTTTACCGCCCAAGATGTCGTCCACGAGGTGTTTCCACATCTCCATGCCCTAAGTACACCTGCATCCAGCCTCATGTGGTGGATTGGGGACAGATAGAGGTTGACACGGATGGGACCTTCGAGGAGGGACCAATGTTCATTTTAGATAGCCGTGATCAAGTTTTGCGACGCAAGACCGTGAGGCTAGTGTTGGTGCTATGACGTCACTATGGAGTGGAGGAGTCTATGTGGGAGCGCGAGGACACGATGCGGGCCACCTATCCTTCGCTTGAGTGACGGCAGACGCGCTAATGCTTAAGATTTAACGACTCTTTACATGCATGGTAGAGTGCACGTTGTATATGCATGTGATTGATTGTAATTGTCCTGAATTTCGGCAAGAAATTCCTTTTAAGGAGGGGAAAATGTAAGACCCGAGAAATTCTAATTTCTGGAAAAAAAAAGGGCAAAATCGTAATTTCGGTTAAAAAAATCCGGAATTTATTCTCTAGATCTCGGATGATGAAACGGATTTCATCGTTGGAATCGCCTTTGAAAATCTAGCTAGCACGTAAATTCTCGTAGGAATTCCGAGACGTCAATTTACACGCTTTTGATAAGATCGTGGTTCTGGTGTCAGAAACGCATTTTCGATGCGATTTAAAAACCATATGCCATAAGTGGCACATGGTAGAGAAATGATGAAAATGGACAATGAAGTACCAGTCATAGAGAATGTCAAAACTGGGAAAAAAAGGGACGTAGATGTCATTTTGAAATTTGATTAAAATAGGGAAAAATACGAATTAATTAATGATATCATCTCTCACACAAATTCAAAAAGAACAAACGTAGGTGTGAACCTTGAGAAACTTGCAGTAGCCATTTTTTTGAGATTTTCTTTAGAGAGAGAGAAACTTCTCTCTAAAATATCGTGATCAAATGAGTCGCGTCTTCGGAATGAAAGGAAAGGCTGCTTTCTGTGGAGAGGGGAACCCCGTGGAGTCTTGAATTTAGGAGTTTCACTCAAACTCCTTGAGGTAGGTTCTCCTACTTGGGTTTATTCCTTCTTTAAAGTACTTTTTAGATGTTTGGCTGAATAGTAGTGAGGGCGTTTGATCGATCCCAAAACTTGGGAATGAAATTATTGAAATTTTTGAAATTTTTGTCTGTATTTATCGGAGCTGTTATGGGGTGCTAAATTCATAAATTATAAAATGAATTGTATTGTGACCTGCATAGAATTGATGGCTAGTGAAACCGAGTTCACTAAGTGAGCTAGATGATTTGTGAATTTTGGGAATAATGTGAGGTTTCACAATTCGAAATGATGTTCTCAAAATAATAATTTTCTTGAATTAATATGTTTGGTCGAGTAATTCCATTAAATTGCTTTCGTGTTTGATCATTGCTTAGTAGGTTAATTTTGATGTAGCCAAAATGAGAATTTACATGACATGATTGTGTGAATTGAATTTTTTGTAAATATATGCATGTTTATATATTTACATATGAATTAGGCGTATTGGAATTGGCATGCATGCATTATGCGGCTGGAACACACACAGGACTATAGGAGTGAGTGCATGAGATGAGTCAGAAAATGGTTGGAGGATTTATTAAAAATGTGGTGTCGGAGGGTAGTGGTCAAAAAATCAATCGTCGAGGCCGGCTTGATTGATATTTATCGAAGGGTAGTCCCTGAGCAAATAATGTCAATCGTCGAGGCGGCCAGTTGATATTTATCGGAGGGTAGTCCACAAGCAGATAATGTATCAATCGTGGAGGCGGCGATTGATATATATCATTGGAGGTTGTCATTATAAAGCGATAATTCTCATCACGCCTCGTAGTGTGAAGAGGGTCGGTGGTACGGGATCACAGGTTAATTAAGTATGAACATTCAAGTAGGATCATGCATTTGCTTGAATGTATGTTATTTTGGAATATTACTTTACTTAGGTGGAGAAGTAGCCAGCTTAGAGCGATTCCACTATGAGCGTGCCATCACCACCAGCCGAAGGATATTATTTTAAGTCTGAGGAGCGTGCGAGAGACCGGCTCGTCCACAAAGTTGAGATTAGAAGAAAATGAGGTTGTGAGCTTTGGTTGATGATATATACATGTAGTAAATATACAATTTTAATATATGTATTGTATAAGGAAGAAAATATTGTAACTCTTATAGCTATTGGTATATAGTTGGATTCATAGTTAGTATGTATTATGAGTATCGTTTGTAGGCTGATGGTATTATTACTCATATGATTGGATATGTGGATATATTGGATACATTAGCATTTGTTTGGAGACATTATGCGTACGAGGTTTGTATTTGGGTAGAGCTCCGTCTGAAAGGCTACTTTGATTTTACGTGAGAAATGTCGGGTCTTGAGCATTCCAGATGTTCCGTGAGTTGTGGGTAGTGTGGGTACGAGTTTGGGGCGTCACGGGGTACACGAGCCTCCGCGATTCTTGTGTGGTAATAAGCCGGTAGGCTTGGGCATCCACGTGGCAATTAATAAACCTTGAATTAAGCTTAGGCATCACATGGCAACTAATAAACGCCCGGGTAAACGACATCACGTGGCAACTAATAAACCGGGTAAACGCAGCATCCGCGTGGCAACTAACCAAACGCCGGGTAATCCGGAGCATCGCGGCGCGTGGAAATAATATATGTCGTTTCTCACTCACGCGCCATTTTCCAGCGTCTTTTGTATTATACTTTCGTTTCTGAATCTCAAATCCATTTCTTAAAACAATAATTTTCAAAGTGGTTTAAAACCTCAATCCATGAACCATAATGTTTATGCACAAATAAATCCATGAACTTTCAGTAAAATTTCCAAATATTTGAAATGTTGACAAAATTCATATGAAATGATAACTTGTTTATATAAAAACCTATAATTATATTCTGCATAATTAGCAGATTCGATCAATTAAGTTATATATATAATAATTATCCACACAATTATATGTCCTTAATAATACTAGCCGGTTAAAAAATATAAACCACTCCTCAATTCTAGTGTTAGTCTGCTCCCCTATGAGCTCGTCTCGGAGTTATTTGTGAATTATGCAGTAATATAATAAAATAACACTTAGTCTCGATAGCTAAACCCAGACATTGAGGCATTACAAATGTCGCCTGTAATTCTTAGAACTTTGAAGCTATCGAAATTGAACTCCAGGCGAGTCACGATTACTGCAGTGTGCCACATAGACCAGTACCCCAAGGGGTGGGGCTTTTCACGAGGAGCTAATTTCTAGAAATTGAGCCAATCGATACTTCATAAAAACATCCAATTTCACTAATCCATCTTCAATTTTGCCTAACTTGACCAATTTGTGTTCAATCTCAATCCAACCTTCTCGGTAATTACCCTAAAAGACCCAAAAATGGAAAACTACCCAAACGACGTCCAAAATTCACAAACCATATATCAATGGAAAGCCCAAGAGACCAGGAACACATCAATACTCTTACCTCGGTCAAAGGTTGTTTATGGTGGCGAAAAACTCGATCAATGATCGACCAACTTTGTTTTATTAAGTATCTTTCAACCCAGGTGCGAATCTGAAAAGGACCATGGGAATGAGTTCAAGATTAAAAATGGGAAGTATGGATGCACTGGAATGGCCGAATGCAGCAGACGACCACGTTGATCGTGTCGCCAAAGTTCTTGGCGTCTGGGCCCGTCCGTGATTCGCGTGAAATTTCCGCGGCCGGGGTTATCTCACCTTGCTCCTCCTCCCCAGCGGCGTGTTATTGTGCAGGTGGGTGGCAATCGTCTCCAGCTGAAACTTGGCTGGCGAAAATGGGTGGCGGCCCGAGTTTGGTGTTCCACGATCTTGGGAGTTTAACTACAGGGTTTTGGAGCTCAAAATGAGTGTTTGGGGCTAGTGTTCTATTTGTACGCAAAACTAGGTTTATATAAGAACTTTGAATTAGCTTTAGGGTAAAAACTCGGGCAGTCTTGAACATTGATAAAAATCTTCTTGTTTGAAACCTCGAGCCATAACTTTTTATCCAGTAAGTCGGATTTGACGTTATTTGTCTGTAGACTCGTATCGCGAGGCCTCCAATTGGTGCCTTAATCCTTAAAATTTTCCATCGCCAGAAAATGTAGCTTGATTAACATCTTTAAGTTTGTTAAGCGCAAGTCTAAATCTGGTCAAACTTGTTAAAAACTTACATTATTTGGTACGGGTCATTACAATGATACCTATAGCCAGTGCTTTTTAGAATTAATCAGACACCATGCATTTCAATTTTGTTTGAGAGAAAGATATCAAAAAAGACAACCATTGTGTTTCTTTATTTAGACGTTGTAACAATTGTTTCGCTTCTTGGCTATCTCCATGAAATGAGTAGAACCTTAAGATAGATAAATAAACATGTACAATCGACTCATCTTGTAAAGAAATATTTGAATAAAATATTTTGTAGGTGGAACATAGGCATTTCCTCTCACCATCTAACAACTCTTGTTCCGGTTGGGTTTTGAGGAGACATAGACCACCTGATAGAATAGTAATATGCAATTATCTTCTTCATCTTTGAGATTCTGAATACTTCAAATTAATACCTCATCTTCTCTAAGGCTTGGAATCCAATGATTCGTTGTAGGTTGCTTTTGAAGTCCATCGGCATCATCTCTTTGTTCTCCCTCCTTTGTAACCGAAGTATGATCTTCAACTCCTCCTTTCTCCTTCTTTATAAACGTAATTCAAGTATAATAATTGCAAATAAAAATCAAATCATGTCATGAATTAGAAAAAAAAAAACAAAGAGAAGGGAAACAAAAAAGGGGGTTGAGCAGTATGATGAAGCGAATGATAATGTTTGTCGATAGAATCCAACTCCATGAAGTAACAAGTATCCACAAATTCCTCTTGCAATATGGCATCCCATCTATTGAAATCAGAATTTCTTTGGAATGTAGAACCATTAAAGATGACATTTTCATTTAAGATTATTATTAGTATTCCAATGGTAGAGAAATTTATTAAAGTCATCATAAGATTCCATTTCCAGTTGAGATGCCATTTCATAATTTTTATTAATATGGTTTAAGATGATTATTTGCATTCAAATGATGAAAACATTAAGATAGAAAACTTTCGATTTTAGGTGAAATGCAATTTTCATCTTAAATGATTTAAGAAGATTATTAGTATTCCAATGGTAATCCATTTTCGTTTGAAATGTCAGTTTCATAAATTTTATTTAAGATGATTTAAGGTGATTATTATCATTCAAATAAAAAACCTTAAGATAAAAACTTCAATTTTAAGATTTAAAAATGTCATTTTCTGTCTTAAAATGATTTAAGAGATTGTGTATTGTGTTGATGAAATAAGTTCATACAAAAGCTTCCCATTTAATGGTAGCTTTAGAATTTAACTTGATGAAAATCAAGGGTAAGTTTGGAATAAAAAGTATAAAACATTGGATGTTTTTAAGAGTAGTATAGATATAAATAAATTGTACAATATATATATATATATATATATATATATATATATATATATATATATATATATATATTTATCTACACAGATGGGAAACACGCAATACATCTTGCCTAACACTTGTCATCCCACACGGTCGAATGAAGTTGATTTTGATCCACTCGATTTTGACGTTGTGTAATTCGTGGGTCTATTGTATTTTCACCCGGAATATTATTATCATTTGTCTCTATCATTATCTTCGATTTGAGAGTTTTCACATTTTATCAGAATGGTTAATTTTCTTTTTATTTTTTTGGGATTTCAACTTTGATCTCTCAGGATATAATATATATAGTCCACGAGGAAGGTCGTTTCCGATTTCTTCCTTGGCACACAAGGCTTCCCCAACCTTTGGCAGACGGATGGGGCCAGATGATCTGCAGTCACGAGGCGTTTCGATTTGTTCCTTGGCACAAAGCCCTAGCCTAACACGACCAAGAAGACATATGGGACGATATTTTTTAAAGCCGGACCCGAATCGGTCGGTCGTAGATCGGTCAGATTGATTAGTACAAGAAAGCAGTCAGGTCCAATCTGTTGTTTTTGATCGAGCCGGTTGACGGATGAACCGTGATTGGCGGTGACAAGGCAGTTCTCGCAACGTATATATCACGATGTCCTTGAAATTTTATATTCAAAATTTAAGGCGTGTTCAGGTTCTTGTTTTTAAAGCGTATTGAGACGATTTTCAAAACATAGAAAACATTTTTGGTGATTTTTTGAAAGCATTGTGTTCTCTAATTTTGAGGTGTACTTTGTGTTCTTTCATGTTTCAAAAAATAAAAGGAATAAAGCAGGTTCTCACTTAATTTTTCGCGTGCTTATTTTTAGAGCATCATGATTTTAAAAATAAGAGCCAAAATGAAACTTTCAGAATTTGATATGTAAAAATTAGGGCCTTTCAAAATAGATTTTAGATCCATTTTTCTTTTCAAAACATTATTTCTTGAGTTATCATTGTTTTATTTCAAAATTAATATTTGGCTTCTTATGGACTATTTAATTTTAAAAAGAGGATAATGAGAAGGATTTTCTTTAAAAAAAGGTATTTCATTCTGATGGAATATTCACTTCAGAGGAGAATACGAGGAACTCCTTTGAATGCTTAAAGTAATAAAATGAATCCTCACTTTTACCATGGAATGGTTGGGATTAAGATCCGAAACTTGCTTTCATTAGTAAGAAAAAAAAAAGACAAAACAAATAAAAAAAGCAGAATCAGCAAAAAAAAGGCAAACTACCATACTTAGTACGTTAATAGTCAATTCATGGGTAGGCAAACAATCAAATTCAGATCGTTCAATCTTTTCAACAAATCATTAAATTACATCCATAGCGACATATTTGAATTAAATCCATAGCGACAAGTCTACGGTCTAATTTTCAAATTTCAATCATAATCAAAGACCTTGTAATCTTTTTGAAAACTAAAACAAAAATATTTATAAAAATAACATTTATTTTTATAATTATTTTCGAGAATAAGGAGTCCCAGAACTTAAACGCATAAAAGTATGATTTTTGTTTTTGTTTTAATTTGTTTTTCTATGAATCTATCACACTTTCTTGCAATATAATTTTTCTAAAATATCACGTGAGATAATTTGAAATACCTAAAATTCATTCTTAAAAGTAACATTTTTGTTAAAAACAATTTATTTAAATAGAAAGTTTGATAAATATATTTTTGGAAAATAAACAGTTTTAAGAAACATTTCCAAATTGTAATCTACTCCTTAACAAAGTATTTCTTTATATTTGAATATATTACTAATTAAATATATATTTATATAAATAAGTTTCTTCCAATTTTAATATGTTTCGTATTTAGCGTTATATATATATTTAAAATAAATTTTAAAATCACTTTTGTTATATAAAAAAGCGATAAATAATATCTTTAAATATTATTAATTATATATTTTAAAAATTTAAATAAAATTTAAATAATATATTTATTCATCGCCAGGTTGCAGCGGATTCGATGGCCCGGTTTGATTAGTGAGCGAAATAGTGGCGTAATTTTTCTGATTTAGTCACAAATCTGATTTTTAAAACATTTGATGTAAGACGTTTTGTGCGTCTTCTCCTCTACTCTTTTCTCTCTCCTATAGGGTTTACTCTCATTTATCTCCTCTAAGTTTATCTCAAACATCTTATTTCTCTCTCTTATAGGTTTCTCTCAAAACATCTTGGTTCTCCTCTTTATGGTTTCTCTCATTTATCTCATCCAGGGTTTCTCTCAAAACATCTTATATCTCTCTCCTAGGGTTTATACAATCGTGATCATCTGAAATGATGCCAAAGGATTCCAAATCAGGTGAATCTCTCGAGGTTTATTCTTATATCTTTGTTTTTACCCCAGGTTTTGATTTTTGTCGTTTGATGATTCAGAAATCCTTGATATCAATCCTTAGAAGCTGGAAGTGCTTGGGACCGTATCAGTCGATATCGTAGATAAGTAAATCGAAATAAATAAAATTATAAAATTATATAAATTATTAGAAAATATATGCAAAAGTGAATTAAAATTAATAAAATAAAATTATTTTTATGTTTTGTAATTAAATATTTTAATTCTGATATAGACGCCATCTCTCAATATGTAGAAATATGAATTATTGGCATTTGTTTAAGTTAAATATTGTTTAAAGTCTTTGGATCTCTATATTCAAATTTATCTTTTAAATTAATTTAAATAAATTATTTTTATTATAAAGGTACGTTTCCAAATTTATTATTATAAAAATACTAAAATTATCCAAGATTCGTTTTTATCTTCAAATACGTTTTCATCCAGACTTTATTTATAAAAATTAATTAAATTATTATTTTTATTGTGGCTATAATTAATGAAGTTAATTTTATATTATTAAATTGAATATAAAAACTAAAATATTCTTTTCATTCATGTCTTTAAACTAACCTAACTTATAAGCCCGCCTCCCCCCTCTTTCGTTCTCCCCTCCAAATCCTCTTCCTTTTCCTCTTCCTCTGAGTTTTCTTCCACTCACTTGTACCTCCAGCTACAGTCTTGTCCTTTCTTTCACCACTATCTAATGGCTACCTCAGGCTTGCATGACTTCAAATAGAGTGCGAGTTCAGATTTGCATATGGGCATCTAACATCGTGGCGCTGTTGCATTAAAGCGATCGATCCTGACGCCGATGACCAAATTGATGATTTTGGTTTTCTGAGATCTGATTGAACAAATCATTTGTTTCTTGTTTTGAGACTGGTATTCAGGAACAAAGGATTGGAAGATGAAATCGTATTTTCCATGGAATCTCCGATTCATTGTAAAAATTTGGTTTTGGTTGTAGTTTTATGTCCATCAGTTTTAGATTCACGGTTTTTGACTTTTCGGTTTCATAGAATCTCTGGTTAATCAGATTTTTTTTTGGTTGATTTCGTTCATAGTTTGACATCCCAGATTCGTCTCGCCTAAGAAATTCTATGTGTTTTCAGATCGATCTTTTCAGATTCTGTTCCATAACCGAGATTGTCTGTGCGAAGTTGTGATTTGCCAACCGAGTCGACCGAATTCAAACCAAGAACTCGGCCGAGACATCGGATCGGTGCGGTCAACAACAAAGTGTTTACAACTCGGCCGAGTCGTATCGGACTCCAGCCGTTTCAGCTCATCTTCCAAAGTTGGTATTTTTTAGATTATTTTAGGGCACTTGTTTTGTTCTAGTTTATCTGGCTACCAATTGATTTCTTTGTGCTGTTATTTTTTAGATTGTTGTTGTTGGAAGACAGCAGGACCTCTGCTGCAGTAATGGTTTGTCTTATGGTTTTCTATGGCGTTTTGATCAGCGAAAATGTTTACCTGAGTTTTTCCACCGTAACCTTTCTGCCTCACCCTTGTTTGGTTGGCGAAATAAATGAAATGAAAGGTGGTGGTTTCATTACAGGTCTTCAAGTCAATAGAGGCTACCAAGATTCATATCTTCAATTTTTTATGTGCTTTGTTTTTCCTGAATGGAGCATAGGAGGAGGTGTAAGCCTGAATAGCTTCTAGCTTTTGGGACAACCTAAACTCGCCCCGGCATGGGTTTAGGACAACCTAGACACACAGATTAGAAATTTAAGAACATAAATTTTAGAATTTCTAATTATGTTTGAAAAAACTTTTTATAAATTCTATGTGAAACCAAACTTGAGAAAATCATTTTCATAGTATTAGTCTTTTGTTCTTAGTATTGTCAGAACCAAAAGTTATTCTAATTGATAGCATGTGACCAGATTTGGTATTATGGTGAAATTAAATGTCTATTCTCTTTCTTTTTCTTTTTTTTTTTTAGTTGAGTTTCTTCTTCTGAGAGTAGGACCTTGAGGATGGCATGAATGAGTCGGGAAAAGTGTGAATAATTCCATCATTTTTTAATATATCTAGTGGAATAATGCTTTACAAAATTTATATAATGTCGTTTTGGTGTATGCTGACATTATATTTCAATATTAGTGATACTGATATGCAGAAGAATTGGCAAATGAATCATAAATGTTTTGGTTGTTAGTATTTTTTCTTGTCTTTTAAGAGAGAGAGGCGTTGTTTGGTATCATCATTATTCTCTCAGCAGTTCTTTGGTTCCTAGAATAACCCATTAAATGGGTGCTAGTTTATTTGTCACTCTGTGTGGTGAGAAACCATTTTAAGGGCATAGTGAGAGAGACCTAATTAGAAATCCTCATGCTAAAGATTTGAAATAGCTGAGTTTATTTCTCATAAAAAACAAAGGTATTATTAAGGTAAAGAAGTTACTTAAACTATTGAATAAATTGAGCTTTATTTACTTGTTTGTTTTGGTAGTTAATTGTTGGTCGTTAATTGATGATTGGAAATCCTAATAAAAGAAATGACCTCTAGTAGTAAACTTTATGGCATAAAATGTATTTGTCATAATTTTTTTTGCAAGATAATCTTGCGGTAAGCAACTTGTGTACTTAAATTAAGTTATTAATGCTTGTCTTTGTTGTGTATGTTTAAGAATTAATAAGGTTATATATTGTATTTTGATAGAGATGCTTTTTGGGATATATATATATATATATATATATATATATACTTATATATATATAGCCTACAAAGATGTTCAACATCTTGATTTCTCTCTTCCAATGCTTTTTAAAACAATGACACTACATATTCACGGTATTTTGGCCTTCAAAGAAAACTAGACATTAGCCCAGCAAACCCTTTCCTAATAACTGCTGAATGCCCAACATTATCATACAACCTCCTACCCATAGCGAGGATGCCCGATAGTTGTGCTTATCATTAGTATGTAATGAGCACAAATGCAAGCAAAAGCAACTTGAATCACAAACAATTGCTGCAGCTTTTCATGGATATAGAAAGTTCCCTTTTATCGTCGTGGTGTCAAGTGGAACAAAATTTAGAGAAAACCTTATTGATATGAAGCATGGTGGATGCTAATAGAAGATTGGCATGACAATTGTACAATGTTAAAAAGGACAATTATATATCAGGCTATTAAAAATGAAAATAAATGTAAAGTATGTACAAAGAATATAAAATCAAATTTTTCATTGATTTAAAAAATATCTTGGTCATTATCCAGAAATTCCATCTTTCTAAATTAATTTAAATAAAAATCTATTTTATTTATTTATGATATCTATTCATTTTGCATTACAAGTAATGTTGTTGTTCCTCATAAATTCATTTCCATTGGGACTCTGAACCACTGGACATATCCTCCGTGCTCATTGAAGATCCAAAGACTTTAACGGAATATTCACTAATTAAAAGAGCCTTTAGACTTCACAACGGGTTTGTTTAAAACCCCTTTGTATAATCAAAACATAGGACGTGGACGAGCACTTCGGGTTTTAAACAACGGGTTATAGGTAGCGCCTTTAGTCTCACATGGTTGGGTGAAGGACCTTTTTTCATCAACAACATGTTTATGTTTTTTAATCCCTATAGCCAAGGGTAGATAGCCTCCATAAACATAACATCGAATGTGATCACCTCGTTCATTTTCATGAATAAACTTGTTCAAGCAAGTTAGCAAATATGTACACCCTCGATGAGATTTTTAAAGGGACAAAATCATCTTCATCATTAGGCTTAGTTTTGATAACGCGACTAGGCGTCCTGGATGTTCAATGGCGTGTATACATTGAATCCTATCTTCTTAATATTCCGATACGTATGACAATAAGTCAATTCATCGAGAAGCAGAAGCTCCATTTGTTTCCCTGTTAAACATAATATTAAAGGCAAAAAATAGTTATAAATTTGAAAAAAAAAATCTTTTTTCTTTTTGAGATATTTGATATTTTCTCTTCAAAAATACCAACAATTAACACTTTCTCATCGTCGAACCAGAATCGACGGGTTTCTAACCTAGGGTGGCAAGGTAGTGGAAAAGCGAACACAGCTCCTCGGCCAGTGGAATTGATGGTATGAATCGGTGGAGGGTTAGTGACTCGATGAGGTGTGGTGCGTCGCACGACGACGGCCAGATTCGTTACATGGGGCACTAGGCAAAAAGGAAGGGAGAAGCGTCGACAAGGAAGAAGTGCTGATCGGACCAAAATTGCAAAGAATTGCAAAGTGAGAATGAAGGGGAGAGGGCTAGGAAAATTTTGGAGGAAGAGGCCGATGGGTTTAATAACAAGGCGTAGATATTTTTTTATGAATTGGGACATGTCAAGCCCATCATCCTCTTCCCTCCAGGTCTCTGGCCACTCTCTCGTTAAGCTCTTATCACTCTCTGACATGAGTGAATGAGCACTTTTTCTTACAGCTCTCACACTACCCTGCCCTGGCGCTTAAAATGGTACGCTCACCACACCTCGACAGTCGTGACTCTCCGGGTTGATTGCAGCGGGATCCCAGATTCCAAATGGGAGGAATTTGCAATTCTTTACTTTCACCTTTATGCTGGCTAAACGATGAGAGGTGTTGGTGACAGTATTTTGAAGAGAAAGCTATCAAGCTGTGCCGAAAGAAAAGACACATCAGAGGCTATGGCTATTTCTTGCCTTTGTTATGTTAGCGAGGAAGCAGCTGCTTCCGGTAATTGGCTGTGGTCATGCGTGTCAGTATTAAGAAGATAGGATTCAGTAACATCTGTGCCGTGAATATCCGGGAGCAGTTGAATGGTATCAAAAACGAAGCCTATGATGGTGTTGTCTCCTTCAAAATGGAGCAGTTGAACAAGTTCATTATGAAAAATGACGAGTTCATTCATGAAAGAACGGGTGATTTACATTTGATGTTGCGTTTATGGAGACTATCTATCCGCGCAGAGACAAAAATCAGTAAACATACATGAAAGGTCCTTCACCAAAATTTCGCAAATTGGTAAGAATAGTCATTTGATTAAGTTGATATTATGATTTTGTTGCATAAGGTTTAACGACAATGATATTGTTTTGTTGTTTTTTGATAGAGATGTAATGAGGATTTATTATCTAACAAAAGTGGGACAAGATCAAGGCAATATTAAGTTGGCTTCGATAGTCGGAGGTTATGGCACATTTAAAGGAAACTTCCACAGAAATGCGGTGGAGAGGGCAGGATTTGTAGAAGCAAGTCAAGCCAAATGTTAAAAGAAATTGAGTCAACATTTAAGGATGAAGTGAAGATAGAGCAAATACTCTAGAGCTGAAGTACCTAATCCATATGTTTTTCTTTGTTGAGGGAACCTTAATGTAGAGGTAGTATAAGGAACAGAGTTAATTTTGCCTATTTGTTATTATTTATTTATTCATCTTTTAATTCATTATTTATTTTGAAATAGAAATTGGTCAGTGACCATTACCCACTAATTCTTCGTGGCAATATGAGAAATTTAATGAGGGTTATATACAATCACTTTCATTTTGTTCATTCATTGATGGACGAGACCGCAGACAACTATGCTCAAATATGAGCTTGGAGGTGGAAATAAAAAATACAATTAGATTAAAAGAGTGACACAAGAAGATTTTTTGGAAGTATTAACACAAGAATAAGCAACTGAAAGGGACCTCATATGAATTTATCATATTTTATGAATACAATTTATACCTACAGTAAAATGTAAGTATTTTTATAAATGTCTTACAATTTTTATCAAATGATTAATTGCTTGTATGTTTGTAATTGATTAAAACTTTGTAACATTGCAGAGAGGAATTTCAGATCAATGTAGATACATTGATCTAGTGCTCACTAATATTTGGCTCCACGCTTACAACGCTTTATTCAATGAAATGATTTTTTATTAAATGAATTAAGGGTTCAAAGGTAAGATTTTATGTGTTTTTACATTTTATTTCTTTTGATTTTTATTTTTTAATTTAAATGTTTTAACATAAAAATAATATATATCTTTTGTGAATGTATGTAGGAGTTTTTTTAGAATAATCTCGATTTCTATAGTCAAATATACTTATTTTTCAACTAGAAATTGCAACAAATTTCTAGACTCAGTTTGGGCTGCTGAATGTAGAGTACAGTAGTTGGGTATTGTTGGACTAAATTATTTGACCAAGAGAAAGCAAGAATTTAGTTAGAAGCTTGATTAACAATGAAAAAAAAATCTGTCTAAATAAAAACTTCTGAATTGACAGACACCTAAGCCTTGGCAAATATAAAGTGCAAACGACCAGCCCTATCCATCATCAAACAGGTAATACTTCATATAATTGTATGAAATAGGAAGTAAAGAATCTCGGGTCATATAGAAGGAGCTTTTTCTCAGGCCGCACGTTGAGTTATAGACTTCCGCGTGGGCTCACTAAATGAGATCTTAATAACCTGAGATGACCCGCCTGGACAGATTCAATCATCGATTATTGGATCATCCTTTGAGGTGGCAGCGGTCTTTTCCCGGCACCATAAGACCACTTTCCGGTTATGCTAGACTTGAGGGGCCGCCAATTGAGACTATCGCCTTCAAGTTTGAGAACATGTGTCTAAAGCTGGAGGTTTTAAGGTCTGATAAACAATAGGTGGCAAGAGGCTGACGTGAGAGAAAAAAATCAGCTTTATAGAAAGTGGCTTATTGGGATGTTGAAACACAGAGATTCCTAGCGCCGGATGAAATGGAAGAGAAAGTGGTGGTTTCGGAAGACTTTAAACATTGGGCCTGAATAGAGAGACCACTTAGAGGGTAATCAGATTTGGCTAAAAGAAAGGGATATGAATATTAATAATAGAATGTAAAATCTTGTGTTGTAATCTATTTTAAGCTAAGAATTTATGAGTTTGGGCTACAAAGGAGGGAAACGTTAATTTTGATATCACAAGATTTTCAAGAGCCTCCTTGACCTTGATTGGAAGCAACCAAAGGTCTCGCTTGCCTCGAGAACTGAGCTAGATGTCATCAACATGGAACAAACGTTCTTGGAAGAAGAGGTGTTCTCAACTTTATGTGAAATGGATGGGAGCAATCAGTAGAAAGAATAAACCGGAAAAAGGGTGACTGGAGTCCGCATCACACCAACCTCTCCCAACTTCCAATAGGAGTCTTTAAAGTATTTTCTGTTGCCAGCCAACTTTCCTCCAGGTCAGCATTCGAGGCAGATTCATTCATTATCTCAACTCTACCGAACCCTTTGTTCCAAACCTTTAAAATCCCCTGGCTCGAATTTAAAGGCAAAACAAGCAGGACTCAAAAATGCAGATTCTTTGCCACCAATCTCTTAGAGATCTGAAACTTTCAACTTAATCGATATCTTCAAACAAAACAAGGCCCCATCTAATCCATTCAATGTCTAGCAAAATGAGGCATCAAACACTTATTTGAAGTAGTACACTGAACCGCTTTGCTAGTAAACTTTCAAAAATTTGCAAACTTTTGCCAATTGCCTCAGCAGAGGGGGAGAGCCACCCTCTGTACCAAAAATGTTATGATAGATAGGCATAATCTTTAGTTTGTAACAAGGAGTTTCATATTGGTTAACTGGTCGTGTTTTATTTATGAAATGACCCACAGGTACCCTTCCATAGGGAACAGAATGATATGTCTAATGGGAAGGTACTTTTGGAGATCTGGAGACATTCTCCACCCCTCGATGGAACCACTTAGGCAAGTGAAGTTTTATTAGTGTTATGTGACGCAGTTTAGTTGAATTTTCCTGCATAGGTACGAATTTCCAGCCTTGGCTGTATAATTGAGCAAACTATAGTGAGAGAGATTGGATCTTCACAGATTTTTAGTGTTTAAGGGGTGTAAAGGGAGGAAGATAGAAATCCAGGTGGGACTCAGAAAAAATCGCGGTAACTCCTTTATGTCGCGTAGCTTGCAGCTGGAATACTCCATCCGTCTGATGTTTGTGAATCACAACTAATCAAAGGCAAAACAATGGTGTTTGCTACACTACCTCCTGTGCATTTTAATCTGATATGCACCAGCATGCCAGCTAATCTTGTATATCCTATATGTACTCCATAAATGTTGCTTAAATCTTTACTAAAAAATTTTTCCTTCTTAAAGCCCAATCTCAGAATATCCAATCATTGAATGGAATGGCCTCCAGAGCTTCCCTCTTGCACAGATACTTTCCTTTACCAACATTTGACTTTAATAATTTCTTCTAGACCTTTAGCCTTGAAAGAAAAGAAATGAATGCAATGAACCTCATCATTAGATTACGAGGGAATTAAACAAAGCAAATATATATGATGAACATCTCCTGTGTGTGCACCTTCTTATATCGAGTGAAGGTATGCAGGTGTCATGGCCTGACTCCATGATTGCAAAGAGGCTTATCTTGTTGGCTGCTTCCCATGCCGTTTTTGTATAGAGCTGAATATGATTTTCGTGTCAGCCCTGAGATGCATCCAACTGGCGGTGGTGGTGCGCATAGCTTCATACACTTGCAGACATTCTTAAATGTTGTGTTGTTGGGTAATGTCGAAGTCTACCCTATAAAAGCTTTTGTGCTGTGGATGTGGCTATATAATCTTGTCTTCTTAAGCGTGTTGAGTTGAAATTTTATGTTGTACTACTATCTGGTGATTTGTAAAGAAAGCGTTTTTCATGGTAGTGTCCTCCATTGATTAAAAAAGGGGTGTTAAATGTCAGCTACTTTTCCAGGTCTATTTATTAGAATGGTCTTCAAATCATACATTAAAAGCTCATGTCCGTTTTTACCTACATAGTCGGGCTAGGCTAATTAAATAAGGGTGTATGTATGACTATTGATTGCAAAAGCATAGTTTTAACTGTAATAAAATTTAGTTTTATGCCTGAATATTGTTTCATCTTGTATAGTTTTTAGCTATTTGAATCTAAGATATTTATCTATTACAAAGTTTTTTAATCAATAATATTATTTTCATGGAAAAAATAGGTGACTTTGGTTCAGTTAAATGAAATTTGTCTGACCTCAATAAATTGTTGGTATATGTGTATTCAAATTCATTTCATTTGTTTTCTCGTTATATATAGATTAAAAATTATATTGCATTTACATGTTTTAATTATTTAGTCATATTTATATTCATTATATTGTAAAGTTTAAAAAATTTTAAAAATATGTAAACAAGAGCTGAGACATGAGTTTGATTTATTTATTTTATAGTTTTTTTTCTTCTACTATTTTTTCCTGAACCTGATTCCTTTCTTAATCTACAACCTTTCGTAATTGAGTATGTTTCATTGGCATACTTTTATTACTTTAAGTTACTAATGTTGTTAATTTTAATGAAATAGTCAAATATTTTCACATAGAATTTTACTGAGTACTCTAATATTTTATATTATAATTTACCTTATTCTTTTTTTTTCTTTTTTATTTAGTTTACTTCCTAACAAAATTTAGGTTTGTTAAAAATTAAACATTAAATTATAAACATACACACTATATATTTATCAAAATTCATATTATTGAAAATATTAATACTTATTTTATTGTTCTAGGTGATTGTACTATAATTTATAATGCATTTACAAATTAGAGGTAAAGTAAAGTAATTTCTGCTAGGCCATTGTAAGTGTACATATGTTTAAAAGCACTTAGACAATATGAAATATGGTAAATATTTTTACTATAGAAATGTATAATTGAATTACAGAAGAGAAACATAATTGAATTCCTAGAATAGAATATATGTCATTGTTCCATTTATGTAGTACAAATATTTAATTGATATTTTTATTTTTTGTAATTCTATTACTAATAATATGTAAAAAGTTAATTATTTGAAGAATAAGATAGTTTAATTATTTAAATAAACATTATATTATAAATTAATTATCATAGTGAGAAAGTATTATGGTTAATAATATATAGTTATATTTTCACTTTGATAGACATTATTGATTTTTTTAGATTTTGTATTAGAGATATATTATAGTTTATGTTTACCCAAACTTAGTAAAATTCCTTTCCCTCTCTTCACCATCATGATATTACTAATTTAAAGATTATACAATTTAAATATTTATAAAGATATTAATAATTTTAAAGAGATCATTATAGAAAAAATATTTTGAGATATTATCCAAATTCTCAGAGATATATATATATATATATATATATAGAGAGAGGTATAGTGTGTATATATAAATAAAATTAAGGGTGTTTGTTATAACTCCAACTAGATGTTCAAGTTTTTGAAAAGATTATTTTGAGGTTATATTTAACTTTACTTTTTAAATACACTAAATTTAATAGAATAAAAAAATTATTTATTTGGTGTTATATTTTACTTTTTATTACATATATTCCAAATAGATAGTTTTAAAAAAATTGACATTAGACAGGTAATTATATATATTTTAAAATAAAGAGAGTTTAAAATTATTTTTAAATAGATGAAGATATTTTGCAATGAGAGTTATAAATTTTTCATATAAATAAGCTAAACTTTGAATTTTTTTCAAAAAACACTTATTCAAAAATTATGATGTCTGGTTGGTATATTAATTAGAAATACGCAGTAATATTAATAATTATTACGATTGGCCTAAAATATCAAATTACGATCGTTAAAGATGCTTTAAGAATCTGAGGTCAGAGATTAATTCATCATATTAAATTTATGCGATACCGATTTACTATACTATCAACTCGATATTGTTTTATCATATATAGTTTTGTAAATTATTTGAATCTTGAATTTAATTATCTATTATGTTTCATAATATAGTTATTAATTTTTCCTTCAAAAGGGTACTTTAGCTCTTTAGTCAAGGTGTTTGTAATGAATGTTTGAACCTCAATAAATAGCTTGCATATGTTTATTCAAACTGATTTCATTTATTTTCATTATATATAGATTAAAAAATGGATACTGCTTTTTACATGTTTTTTTAAACTTGTTTACTTATTTCTATTCATTATATAAATAGATAAAAACATTTTAAAAAGTACTTTAAAATTGTAAGGAATTATATAGTTTGATTCGGGTTTGCTTTGAAAATGTGTATCTCTTCTACTTGTTTTTTCTAACCCCTTCCTTACTCCAATAACCCTCCAAAGTTGAGCAGAGTTTCATTAGGTATGATTTATTACTTGAAGAAGGCCAAGCAGTTATTTACCTGCTTTATCTTTATTACTTTAAAATAAATGCAAAATATTTTATTTAATTTTTTTGTTAGAAGAGACTTTGAGGGGCATTTTTCTGTCTCAAATTCATGTTTTCAAGATTGGCGAAATAAGTACATTTACAAATAATTTATCTATTTGTCTATTTTAAATGAATTCCATAATAATCTGCTTAAAGTTCACGCAACAGTGACAACCCTAATCACTGTTATGCCACAATCTTTATATGCTTTTACACTGGTCATTGCCCTCATTTCCTGATGATCAAAGAGCTGATCACCTGAAACCATCAGATAAGGTAAGTCATCAATTTTTCAGAATGTTTTTAGACTTCAATTGAGTAAACTTCAACTTAACCTATCTATACGTTTAAACTCCAAAAGTAGCTGATCAGTCCACTTCCATCCACATACACTCACCTCATATCATTCCACTAAAATCCGTCAACATACTTGATCTTCATTAAACTCTTCAACTATAATCAATGCATGCAGCATGTTGTGTATTAGACATTGCCTTGGAAAAATAGAATAAAATTCCTATAAATAAATTAAAAGGAAAAAAAGAAAAAAGAGAGAGAAGACCAACTTTGACTTTAGCTGACCCCCTGAAATTTGGGAAACTAAAGTGAAAGGAACATGTCAATTAAAAGGTCTGTCTGCAGAAGGCAAATAAATCATCTCATTTTTCAAGGGCAGGGGGAATCCGATTCCTAGGGTATTTTGCGCCAATTCACCAATTCTTGTTCAATGTGTTTGCTGTTGTTGCCTTAAAAATTAGGCAAAGCTTAGACCCATGAATTAGACTTGTAAGACTCGTAAAATACTAAAAAACAATTGAAATTAATCAAAGCCTGGCCTGAAACTGTAATATTGATTTGAGTTACTGGTGAATTTAATCACAAAGCTTAATGATGCTATTAAATTATATTTATGTTTATTATAGAATAGTTTAAAAAACAGATTTTAAGTTTTAAATAATCTGATTATTATTGAAGTTAAGTTTGCAATATCCAAAACTCCATGATTCTTTCCTCAGTTTTGAATATGAGTTGAGCGGTGGTTCCACCACCAGATCCATGAAAAGTTTCAGAAGGTGTTTCACTGAAGACTGAAACGCCATCAATTTACTTGGCCCGCAGCAGCCTCGTCTTCTTCAAGTCTAAGCACCTGCTCTTACTACTTACTGCTCACTGGATTTACGCCTGGCTTCCCAAATTCCTCTTCTCCCACCCCATGGCTTCCATCCCTCCACTTCAATTTCCCAAAACTCCTCCTTTCGGAAACCGTTTCCTCCTTCCTTCCGTTCTTCCACCAAATCCAGGCACTTTTCTTGCCTTTTATCATTAATCAAAGAGCAGCATTATTTAATGTTTTTGTTATCATTTTTTTGTTTTATTTTGGGGCGCTTATAGAAGCTCAGGATCTTCTGCTGTTTAGCATTGATCAGACTAGTCAACAAATCGTTGCTCAATGTCGAACCCTCAGATGATCTCGTGGTGTTCGCCGGCGGTGCGGTGTCGGCGCGCCGCAGCGGCGGTTCAGCGCCAGCGATCGCGACAGACGGCACATTAATCCCACCGCCGATTTCTCCGGCACCGCTCACGGCAGAGCACCACGTTCCTTCGCCGTTTACGATTTGATTCATTCTCGCCAAACCGGCCCGTCAACGCGACTTCACCCTTCAACGATCCTTCCGCCACCGTCCGATTCAACCGATGATCCAGCGCGCAGCCGTCGGCGCGAATGCCGGTCTTCGATATCGGGAACAGCGTCATGTTACGTCCGGTTCCACGCCTCGCAGCTGCGCGAGGTGCGTCGAAAATGGTGAATCCATGGTAAACCGCGTCGGGGATCGCGAATTGCGCTTTCGTGGTTCGCGCGATCAGGTTTTGTTGCTCTAATTCATCAGATTGATTATCTCAGCTAATAAGTGTATTTGTAAGGAACCAAGAGTTGTTTATAGGCTAAAGCCTCTAAGTATATAAGGTATTTTTTCCAAAGTATGTGAATTCAGGAACTTGGAGGCGGAAGGTTTGTGTTAATTCTTATATCATTAGGGGACAACACATCAATATTTATAAGAAGTTAATTGAATAATAATATAAGGAAGCACAAGAATTTGTTTATCATCTCAAAGGGATATAAAACCAAAGTTTTTGGTAGAGATAGAGTTTGGTAAGAACCCACCAATACTAGCCTTCGTCCTTGAGCCTTCCAATGAACAGTTTTTTATTCTCTTATGCTTATAGTCCGAACCATGTTAATATAGTTTCTGTTGTATAATTGTATTCTTCACTGTATTCTTGAGCTTTATTCTATATATTAGAAAGTGGATCAAAACGTCATGCAAACCGTGTTTTTAAGTTCAAAGAATTTACAAGATTGTTTAATAAAGTGTATATTTCTTTATAGATCGTTTATCAGGAACGAGAATCGCAGTAGATGGAGGTAATAGGTTTCAGTGGTGATTTTCTGTAATGCCAAGAGTCTTATACACCTGAACCACTATATGAGTAAATCGAATAAGCAAGGGACCTAAATTATTTTATTTCCTCCTAATGCATCTTATTATGTCAAAATGAAAAAGAAACTTTCGAGTTTAATATTTGAGGGAAGAGAATAACCTTGCTGAATTTATGCATCAATTAATCCTTATCATTGGAAGATAGTCATTTGGCTGATTTATAAACATTGTGTATACGAAGCCGTCATTATAAGTTAACGTTAGTTACTTTCAAATTTTGTTTACATCTATCCTGTTGTTATAATTAACGTGAACCCTTACCTGATGTCTCAAAAGCGTCTCTTGTATCTTTCTGTGTTCCAACTCAAACAGCCCCACTCTAGCTTTTGGAGCTTTACTGATGCACTGGGTTCAACGATCCACTGTTTATCTGTTTTGGCTTCATAAGTATTTTTAGGTTTAGTATTTTCCGAAACCTGATGTAGTTCTGAAACTGAAGGTCTTGGTGCTTAAGCAGGGATTGTTTAGACAGGTAGCTATGTGTATTCCAGTTGTTTTAAGAGCTGGCAACACTGCACGTTGAGAGATTCTTGGCTACTTAAAACCTTCTGTCTAATAGTTATATTCCATTCATAAAGTTCAATACAAAAAATAACCCTGTTAGGAATTATGAATTGTTAATCTGGTTCGCACTAGAAGGTAAATGTGAAATGTAATTCAAGAAATGATAGTCTTTGTTCAATCTATTTATTTCATCACTTTCTCCTTCGCTGCTGTCTTTTAAACTTATTTGATTAGATAAATAAACTAAAACATGATTTTTTCTGCATTTGACAGTCTGTACCAATCTTTAATGCGGTAAAGAATTAGAATTCCTTTTTAAAACAGTTAACTGATCAATGAATTCAGTCCAATCCCACTAATTTGTGTATTAAATTTTCATGTTTATGTTTTTAAAGAGTTTGTTAAAGAGTTCAGACAGTTTTGTAACGCGCCCAAAAACAAACAATTTGAACTCACATGATTCTTCCATCGGTAGAAACCCACAGGATTTACATGTGGAGATTCAGGAGAAAGAAGAAGTAAAGTTTTATGTTATGGAGATTCATCAGAGCTCACTGTTTGTTAGTTCATATTATCCAATGATTCCATCACTTCTGAAAAAAACCAGACTGATTTATGTAGGTATTAATTGAAACCAGTGCTATACCTTTATCTTCCTATTTAGAATTAATAAGATGTTATCGGTAGAATTTCAATTTCATTTTTACAATGAGGCTCATCTGCAATCTCCCAAGACTGCTATGTAGTTTATATATTCACCTTAAAGGATCGTTCAGTCAGGTAGGAGTACAAAACTCATGATAACTCCAAAATGCAACATTATGCGCCTTTAATTATTAGTATATCTATATCCAAGAAGTCCAATAGCTGATCCAAAAAGACTTACATCAGACAAGAAAAAGCTTTGTAAATTTTGTGATTAACCTTTCATGTGATTTTTATTAATTTCATTTGATCACGTTCTTTTAGCAAATTGATTTTTGAAGAAGCGTTTGAGACGGGGCAAGAGGAACCCTAAGAGCCTTCATGAAAGGACAGCTCACTAAAGTGCTGACCTCACTGAGAAAAGGAAGGCTGACTAGAATCATAAGGGAAATGCATGCTTAGATGCCCTCTAGTCATTGCTTTACCTTCTGGTTAGATTCCTGCTTTGAAGTCATCAAAAAAGAGAAAGCCTATAAGACAAAAATAGTGTTCAAAAGTAATAAATTTTAATTTTTTTTGCGCGCCCAGTGGTTTATCCAGAATATTCAGAAAGAGTAACTAAGGCGCACACTGTTAAACAACGAGAAAAGTAGTAATATAAACTATATATTGGTCACACATCTAATTTTGGTTTTTAGAACGGACCTTAGGTAACATTACTTGAAGGAAGCTGGGCATCTAAAAATTGTGAGATTCCGCTGATTAGTTTCTGCTTGTCTTTCATAATATAAGAGATTACTTTCATGCCAAAGACAACTGCTGACTTTTTTTTTTTTTTTTTTTTTTTTTTGAGTTTTCCTTTAATTTGGTATAAATATTGATGACTGCTTGCTGAAAGAAATTGGTTTTCTATGGACCACCAAATACAGAAGTTATCACCTGTTTTATTTAAATTTTAATATTAAATCTTTAAATTGTTCATTTATCATAAATAATTTTTCTTCTGTCAAAAGATGTCATCACCAAAATGCTGTTGATGATCAATTCAAAAACGCCATTTGAGTCACAGATTTAGCGGGTCTAAGAGCTATAACTCAATATGAACTGATTCAACTGTTCTGAATCAAAATTATAAGATTCAGTAAAAGTGGAGTATGGAATATGGAATATAGATCCTTCTGAATCTGACTGCCTAGGCGAAAGTTTCTTCTCGTGCCAACTGTAAATATTAAAAGGAGCTCACCTAAAAATAAGCTTTTGACTATTTGCAACCATAAGTTTAAAATGTTAATCTGATAAATATAGAGGAAACAGAACTTCATGAAACCTAAACATCTTGTTACTGAAATCAAAACCTTCTGAGAATGAATGTTTCTCATGGTGTTAATGGTGACGCCATCCACTCCAGCTTCTTCACCTAACACGCTGATGTCCCTTGAAATGCATCTGGTATCCATTTACTTAATGATTAATCCATCCATAGGCAGATGGCGCGAGCGGCTCTAAAGGTCGTGAAGCCCATGCTTCATGAGATTGCACATCACATCACTCCTCGCAGCCAAGATGCCGCTAAAGTAAACATCAAAGTTGAGGGCCAAAAGGATGGAGCGAAACACTGAGAACAGATCAGTCTGTGGTGTTGTTACTTTCTATATTTCCTTCAAAGCAAACAACATTCAATTTCCAGCGAGCCTGAAGCCCATGAAGTTGAGCTTATGTCCATGAGGCACTTCACCCAAGATATACATTTGTGCTAGACAGTTTTCTATGTGGTATGCAAGATTCATTTGGGTATTTATATTGGGAAGCTGGATGAATGGTTCATGGGAACCCCACTTGTTCGAAGTATCTTCTTTGTAGTTTGATGTGTCTCAAACACACATTTGGTCTCAAACATCCAGCAGAGCAGATCGAGTTTTAACCAAAACAATTAACAAAAAAATTCTGTACTAATGTAAACGACTGTTCAAAGATCGAACCAATACACGTCGCCGTCGCTATTAAACGCACCTTAACTATAATCGGTTAAACGCCGCCATCCGCGATACGGGCTTTTTAGCGCCACGAGTTTAGTCACTGATAATGCGGCAGATTTAAATGGTCTGGTTGGCCCATAACAACAACTTTCGTTTAGAAAACGAATCGTCATCACGTTAATAACCGTGATTGCAGAATTTCATTTAACGTCGCCATTCGTCATTGGTCGGGAAGGTTCTACCATACGGTTAATGGTTTGGCCAAAATCATCAACAATTTTGGCAAGAGATATATATTTCCGGCTGTAAACCGCTGATGTTCAGGGTAATAACCGCAACCGTTATCATCAGCGATCCGCCAGTTCTAATGATGGGTTTTGGTCTTCATCATTCCAGTGCGCGAATACCCCGGCCACAGCCCCCCACGCGAATTCAATTTAAAGATAGCTATCACCTTCTGATCATAAAAGCGTTGAGAATGATGTGATCTTCGCCCGGCGCGTTGAAATGGATGGTGGAAGAGTGAAACGTAGTTTTGGAAGAGGCCAGACTTGGTGATGTTTGTTCCACTTAAACACTTATGACACTGCAAAACAAAGAACACCATCTGTTTTGAATAGCCCATGAAAATATAGATCATTTACGCTTTTCAAACTGAACCAAACATAGTTCTAGATATTCTCCCTGTTAAGGTAACTACTTATTAGTAAAACGATGGTATTTAAATCCCGTTGATCTAATATGAAGATCTGAGCCAGTAGATTTTAAACTGGAACTGCATAAAGGAATAAGCCTGGATTGATAGAAGTTTTTAGGGAATTTACGAGTTTTGCATGGCAAGTTTGGTCTTGCAAAGAGTAATTGAACACTATTGACCAGATTTTCAAGCCTTTGTAAAGAGACTTACAAACAAATGTAACAAAACTAATCGGAAGTCTGCTGACTTGACTTTCGTTTGCAGAAAGACATTACTTAAAATATTAAAAAGTAACATCTTTCAATATCAAAATAAGATTTGAAAATGATAATTCACAAAGGTTTTGTAATGTTATAAAACTGAACTTCCTTTTTTCACTTAATTTTCTATCAACTTTATATCCAGTGACATATATTTTTCCACGATTATATTTGTAAATTGTTAAAACCATATAAGATTTGATCAGATCCAGAGATTATAAATTTATAATAAATTTCATTCATCTCAAAATAAAAATAATATATCTTTTTTCTTTTTTTTCTTTTTCTTTTTTTTTTTGTAATAAATTTATATATACATGCACTAGAGAAATATTATTGTTAGTATACATAAAGATCCACTAGAAAACAGAGTATAGAAAGATATAGAGAAATAAAATGCAAGAGAAAATATAATAGTTGAACGCCAAACTGCCGTGAATGACTTGAAGCAAGAAAGACAAATGACGGAAGGGATGGGCGTCCTCAATAACTTTGATCCTGAAGAATAAGAAAGTGAAAGAAATAGTTTTTTAACAGAAGAAGCAAAGATGAACCAACACAACTGAAAAATGGGAACACTTCAAACCCCAACGATGAACAACCCATCAGGATTAAAGAGAATGAAACCATCATGATCGATTATTCAAACCCAAAACACATTATCAGAGTTTATCGTAAGAATGGCGCCAGCAACTGATCATCACTTCACTTTCTACCTGGTTCCAACCAGCAACCGAAATTTGACGCCCCATGCCGCTTCTCGCTCGCCAGGCGTTCGGGTAATGCCGATGGAACCCCTCAACGTTTCGTCAGTTCAAGATATTTCACCGCAGCCTTCGCTGAGTTCCCGGCTGGCGCTCGCTTAGGCGATATGGCACACCTCAGCAGCTTTCTCACGTTTCTCAGTAGTACAGTTAATCTGAATGCTGTGGTTTGACGTTTGACGCTGATACCGATGGCGATGTTGTGAGGAACCGCCCGCCGCGCAAAGCGCGAACTGGCATTGGAACCCACGCAATGATCTGATCCACTGAGTCCGTCTATGTTCACCTCAATAATGTAATATCTGTTGGTCGTTTTGCTTTCTTCCGTAGAATAGACGTTGTGATGCTCGATTTGGTTCGTCATATACGAATTGAATGGCAAAACATGAAAACGAAGCCCAAAACAAACCCAGCTACCTGTTTCCTGCGGGTAGCCAATCGCCAGCTACAATTTTCTCGGGACCGTTGATGTTCTACCTGATTGTCCTCGTATCATTTGAGATTGATTTGTCGAGCAACTATGCTCAGAACGCTGCGTTCATGGCGTCGCATGGCACAAACAGGCAATTTAGGGCAGTCTGCTCCGTCGCGCATACCCCGTGACTATTTTCTTTATCACTCTTCTCCGCAGCATGTTGAGTGGCTTTCAATAGGTGCTTCCAACAACATCGCCAAAGCTCAATTTATACGACGCTTTTGGTTATTTCATTTAACACACAATATACTTTTGAAAATTAGTTCGTTATCAGTTTCCAGACTTGATATGCCTCATTATCATCTTAACCATCAACGCCACATACCTTTTCCAGCACCGTTCCGATCCATTCAGAACATCGGCACGCGCTTCCGCGCGTCAGATGAACTGAATCACGATCACGCGCATTTAACCCCACGCACGACGTCGATGGCAATCAACCATATCGAACGAACCTCGTTTATCCGGTACTAACGATACCAACTACGGCGTCTTCATAACGTTTATCCAACTGGCGATCGATACGCGATCCTTAACTTCGTCAATGATACCAACACGAGTGTGCGGAACCGGTTAATCCATGTTCCTTCAACGCCACGGTCTGATCAGCGGAACAAACATGATTCGAAGTTTCACCCATCAATCGATAATCCTTAATCCAAAACTTATTCTTCATCATGAGCGCGATGCTTGGTCGGAATCCGCGACTACAAAGACAATCAGCGCTCCATTTATCGGCGAACCATACACTTTATCGCGCTTCCATTGTCAAATCACATGAACCATGAATATGGTTCAAATATCCATCAACATCAACATTCCAAATGAGCACTGAAAAAAACATGAATCCACGACGGTGTTTCAACTTTAGGTGGTTGGCCACGCGCGCCAGATCTGCGGATCGGCGGCACGGCACAAACATTTATTTGGTAATATCAACGACGATTCACCCCTGTTCGTAGATCCATATGGTCATTTGGCACAATCCGACGATCGGCATAACTTGACCCATTTCAGTACAACTGGACTTTGATCATTATCCAGAGGAGCGCCCCAGCGTGAGTGGCGGTTTTTCAAAGATATTGACTTTGTTTGATATATCGGTTTTGTTTGAAGCCCGTTATTTGATCGGCATATTAGGAATCGGCCAGAACCAACATATAAATTTTTCTCCTGAATGTTTATTACAATATGTAGTTCTGGCTAGTAGATGAGTAGCAGACTCATATGCGAACAAACATTGGCAGTTGGCTTCAATTAGTCATCTAGCGGTGTATATTACAGCGCAATGCTTTCTACAATATGGTGGTAAGGTGGTTTTATAACTTGATCTTTCATAAATTGCTTCCCAAAACCTGGGTGATGTACATTGATTCCACATTTTTGAAGCTTGAATGCCAGTAGATTATTTTGCGAGCACTCTTCTGGTAATAAAGTGATACATTATTTTGGTATTGAAGTTCATCATCTAGATTTATTTCTTTATCCAGGCTATGCTCAGCTTGTACAACTGAGCAGAAAGTTTTATTATTATACTGCCACCCAACGATTTAGTGGTTTTATTAAACCCCAGTGACATCACCGAAGACGAATAGACATCGTGGCAAAGAGAATACTCGCGGTTACAAAGAGGTGTTGACTGGTATTGCGAATGGAGGCAAAGATCTAATGGTTACTATAGAATAAGATTAACACACTGAAGGTAATATTTAATCAACTGCTTAAATATTCAATCACTCATCACAATATGATGAACTATATTAATAACTAATCATCAGTTATTTAATCAACTCACATGATGATGTCCTGAACCCAACTCGGTTCTTTCCCGTTGGTATTACAGAACCATCATTCATAGGAATGATGCATTGAAACACACGGAAACCAAGAAAGGCAGAACGGATAACTATTTTGGCTTAGCTGGAGTAACACGCCTTTGCCGGTACTGCCATCAATCTTCTTCCACAGGTTCGGTGGAACGCACCGCGTTATTGTATACAAAACCCGGTCGTTGTGGGCCACATCAAATGTTTCTGACGAATATTTGATATAGGCCACTATGCGAGCGCGACATTATAAACCATGTATCAACTTATTCATGTTCATCATGGTTGCCTTCATTTAGTTGAATTCTCCATACCTTGGCGTTGTACCATATGTTGTCCATGTTCCATATCTCCGTTCATGCAATAAGAGTTAAAGCTAATTGTAACAGATTATGATCCTCTTCGTGTTATGTCATGAATGGTTTTCAATAGTTTGGCATCACCATGTTTATTGGTAAAGAACGAATCATGTTTTGTTGTTTCTGAAATATTGTGTTTCATTACATAATTTCTGATTTCCGTTTAAAAATGGGAGAGAAGTTAACTTTCAGCGCAATAGCTGCCATAGCAATGCCAACGGTGGTGGAAAACGGAATGGACCGGACTGTTGCAAGATGTCGTATTTAGCGTGTACGCTCGCCCCTACATTTAGTCCACCACAGAATGTGGTACAAAATAATAGGCATATACTTCTGATCGTGGTTATTCGGTTGTTACGCTCGTTAATGTACTCCTGCAAAATGGCACACCTTTATTCTTGTGATTTTACGAACCACACATCGTGCTGAGCCCGTGCTAATATAGAAAGCGCGTTTTTCGTGTTCAATTTGATCAAGGTTTGATTTTTCCTTTCGCATAAACGACGGTAGATCAGGGTTTTTATGGGAGGGAATATTAAGAGCTTATCGATTCAACATTTTTGCATTAATATCAGGATGTAACCATGTTGTTTGAATAATCGCCATAATATTTCAGATTTAATTGGGGCCGGAATTGGGCTGGCAATGTTGGTCGTTGCCAAACCGTTATTCGCAGCTCTTAAAGGAAAGGACTTGGGTTGGCATCAGTTGTTACGCTGGCATCATCACTTGATCATTACAGATCTTCAAAACGCTGCTTAAATCGTTTTACCCTGGCAAGTGAAATGAAAACATTCAGTTGAACAGTTTGCATCCTTCATCTAGAAACCCATCTGCTTTTAGTAATGAGAACCACTGTTGATCATCACAAAGCATATGGGTGGATCCTGTTCAAGCTCTAAATGTATCTTTTATTCCATTAGTGTGCATTGTTGGCATGCTCATCCTCTTATAAGCCACCTCCGGTATGTACTGTCTGGTTAATGTTCGTTTTCGCACAGAAGATCCATCCTGAGTTACTTGAAAAGTTTACTGAAACAACTTGCAGGGGTGAGGGAAACCCATTGAGATTCGCATCATGATCCGGCGGAATGGGCAAGACAATTTGAAAATGAATTGAAAGGTCTTACCAGAAACCTATCACCTTGTATGACAAACAAAGTTTAATTAATAAAATTTGATATCTATTTCAGCGGAAGTACAGAGAATAGACTTAATGGTTAGGTGATGTCTTCTTGTATAGTCTCATGCAGTTAGGAGTGCATGATCTACTGAAGCTCCTGGATGGCAAAATTCATCATCTTGGGCACCCATGAAAATTGGATTATGATTGGCAGGGAGAGTATATTGAGCTTCACATTACTCATACTGGAAGGAATAAATAAAGGTTAAGATTTCATGATTGTGAAATATCTGAAAATAATTTAGAATACTGTCAGTGTTTTGTAGTGCCTTGAAGTCCCTAGTTTGGGCATCTTTGGGTTTACACTTGTGTACTTACGCAGAATGCTAATAATGATTTTGGATGTGACCTCATCCAATCAAGTGAGCATCTCTTTCAGAGCCATATTCATTGATCCTGTTACTTGAATGCATTCTATCGATTGCATGGTTGGGTTATCTAGTTTAAAAGACCATAATTAGCTTAAATCAGAATCTCTACTATTAAATACATCTATTAAACCTCAGTTTTTTATCATTTGATGGTCTGATAATATATAAATTGGTAAAATATTCTTCTAATCTCCTCTGCATCTAGAAGCAACAGTCAAGAGGGTGGATCTACGTGACAGAAATGGAACTTTCTTCTATAGCAGATCGGTTCTGCAGCAGAAAAGCATGTTCCCAGCCATAATGCAGAGATCGAGACAGTATCTCCATCCACCAAAGCCGTATATGGTAGAATAGCAATTACAGCACCTCTGTATCTTCAACACTTCAACCCTAAATTCTGTGTTACACAAAGTCTATTTTTTTCCTGGATGTGGATAACAAGCGAATGAGTAAAGGTCACCTGTGGACTCGTTACCTTCACAGTTGGAGAACCAGATGTCCACACGCGCAGTCGGCCATACGGTGGGAAACCGGCGCTGCGCCCTATTTTATAAAAAGTTTCGTTTTTTTTGCGAATATTTCATTTCAATCACTGGTCCGCTGGCCTGGCTTTTTGAAACCGTTTCGGTAATAGTCTTTGAAAGCGCAGAATGTCGGTTTGCGTCTCTTCCAAACTATTGTTTTTTTAATTTTGTTGCTTTACAGCAGCGATTGAATGCCGCACAAAAAGTAGAAACCATGCATTTTTAGTATCCTTGTTCTCCTTGTTTTTGAGAACCAATAATAATTTTCAAAAACAGGAACCAATACGCTTAAAAGAACCGTAATATGTTCTATGATATTGTTTTCACAGTTGACAATGTTGTCATATTTTTTTACTTCGATTTTGCATAATGGCTTCATTTTCGATTTTCCAAGCCGGCACTGAACAAGTTTCTATCCATATTTATCTAAATTTCTAATCGTTGTTAGATGTTTGGCCTGATTGGTTATGGACGCTGAGAAACAATAATTCGCATTATTTCAATCGAAATCCCTGTGGTCGTTTGGCTGAATTCTTCTTCTTCAGCAAGAGCAGCATCAGTTGAAAACTCATCGTCTGTGATGCAAGAAAACGTGAATATTTGTACGCAACATCATAATAGAAGAAAGAGCATATTATAACACATACATCAGCTGGTAAAGAATGTTATGTTTCAATTATGGCAGCCAAAATTCAGTTAGAAGAATTGTGCTGACTTAGTAGTTTCATTGTTTTACTTTATACTTGAATTCCAGCCTTTCAACCAATACCTCAAAGGTTTTGCGGACTATATGAAGTTATGGTAATGTTTTCAGACCTTTCCTATCATTAGCTATGGCAACAAGGCATAGAATTCAACATGGTTCATGAAGACAAACAGGTAGAAAGAATGATATTTCCAAATGCCTTTACATCTCTTCTATTTATTATTTTAATAAATTAAAAAATAGTCTAAAAATATATAAATTTTTATAATTATTTTTAATGTGAAAGATGTTTTTATGTTATTCATTATACAAACATATTATTTATATATAATCTCAATAGAGGATCAATAAGGGAGTATATCAGAGTTTAAAACTAACAAAGGATCATCCAAAATTGACCTGATGGCATCATTAGTTAGGAGAGATGATGAGGAGACCAAAAAAAGAGAAAGAAATAAACTCTCTAACACTGTTTAATAGTAGGGCAAAACCCAATTCTAGAAGAAACAAATGACAGAATTAAGAATGGTTTGCACATCAAAGTGTAGGAATGGAGATGCAAAGAATGTTATTATATAACAAAAAAATTGTAATGATTGTAATCATCTTCAACAAGCCTTCAGAACCATAAATTTGAGGCAACCGCATAGAACTGGCACCAACAAAATGCCCATCATTTCAAAGCAACAAAAAATAAAGGTGGAAAAGAAAAGAGGAAGCTTCACACCAAAGAATGAATTATCTTGAAGAGGCTTCAAAGCGGGTCTATACACAGGGTGAGTAGATCCGTGTTGCTGTCCCAAAACCAGAGAGAGTTTTGCTTTCAGTCGCTGGTCTACGCATCATGATTGGGCGCGCCAAAGCTCCTATAGATATGATTTAACGATTTCTCACCAGCCATTGTTTTATACCCACAGATAGGGTCATGTTCACACCCAGCTTTCCCATCTCGTTTCACATCTGTTTCATATTCTCCCCAGTTGATAATCAGAATGTACTGAAACGAGTTGTAAACAATAACTAAATAACAGGAATGCAGAGCCAAATAAGAAGGAAATGAACAGGGCAAAGATCTTGACAAAGTCACTCACAAATAACACTTAATCCATTTCAGGCAAGTGATGACAACTGTCCAAAATTGAGAGTTTGTTTTCTTCCAGTGTTAATCATCATTCTTCTTGCAGTCCTGTACTCACATACCCGATTCTGATCGTCAAGCCTTGAAAACAGCTCCTGCTCGTCCCACCATAAGTAAGAGAAGGATGCGTGCCGAATAAAACGAAGGGAAACACTTATGTTCTGGCGAAGTGTTGTCAATATCTAGTCTCCAGTCCATCGACTGTAGTCCGACTTGTCTTCCTCCCATCAAGAAGTTACTTTCTAAACAATGCATGTATCTGTCCAGTATTGATTTAAATGTACGTAAAATCCTACATGAACTTGGATGTGTTGAATTCCTTCATTTGTTAATCACAAGAACTGAAATTAGCTTTTCCTTTTTGAGATAGACTGCAAATTTGGTCCCTCAGAAAACTTCTAATAAAGCCAAAAGAGCAAGAAATAAGTGAGAGAAGCTGCTAGAGGTGTAACAAAATTCATCAAACAACAGGATATTACTTTGAACTTTTTAATCGGCTATCAGAAACGCGTTGGTGATTGGTTGTTGGCCTAAGAGAAAATCCACTTATGTCAGAACCATGAATAGCTTTGATTTTTCCTGGTCCTCATGGTTTCAAGGTTTTGCCGTGTGGGAAGTGGCGTTTTTACCATTGTATGTAATACGCCACATTCGGTAAGTAAACAAATTAATTGTATGTAATTTTAGATGGCGCGATGGCTGGAAAAAAATTATCTATAGCCACAGGTAGTAACACTGTGTAACAGTGATCAGCCCCCAGTAGCTCTAAAGATAGGAATATTCAAGACTCCTGCTCTTATTGACAAAGCACATAACTACAACACTGAGCCTTAGTAGTTTAAAATGTTGTAAGCCCTTGATTTAAAGTTAGAAACTCAAATTATATTGATATTATACTAACTATATGCAACAAGATCAGAATGTCTGTTTAACTAAACATCCATGAGCCCAAATTGATTCAATGGTACATCATGTCATCATTTAAGTTCATAGTACTATTTAGAAAATGATTTAACAAGCTTCTTTCAGCATTGCAAAAAAATAATCTAATTATTCATTTATAGTTGTATACTTGAGTATAGACCGTTATTAAACTCTAAAAGTGACAAACGGTCCTAGCAATACCCAGCATATTTGAGACATGCTCATCTTTTCGTAACAGTGTTCTTTCTTCTGTCAGCCCAAATTAAGTTGGTTTTCTCCAAACCAATTTCACACCTTCCACTTCTTTCCCAATTCAATCTTAATCGCAAAGTATCGGACATCAAACAGTAAAACTTGCACAAGCATAACTACAGCAAAGCTGCTCAACTGATCATATGTTCTTCTTCTTCTTTCCTGCTATCAAAGCAAAGAAGGCCAAAAAGAGGAGCCTCTGCAAGTCAATACCAAATATACAATAGATAAAGCCATGTCCTTTCAGCAGCATATATGCACAACGCAGAGATTATTATTTTTATTTCATATTGATATTTAGATGTTTCAGATGCGCAAAGAAATTATGGGGAATCACTGATCACTTCTGGGTAAATTTGCACCAGAAATCGCAGAAATATGATATTGCATGAGAATCCCGGTCATGCATAAACATGGTACATTATGGTGCGGAATGCCAGCACAAGCCTCTGAAAAGTCGGGAGATGAAGCCACCATACTTCAAGTTGGGTAAAATAATTGTTTCACACAAAATGGAATGATCCATGCACCTAAGAATTACAGATTCTTCTTCTTGTTGGAGGAAAACTAAATAGAAAACGAGGCAACCAGGGATGAGTGGAACGAACCGGGTACTATATCCTAAGTTAGCCACTGTTAATCCAACTCATTCAGGTGCCATGTTCTCAAACAGTCGCCACCCGCGCGGTTTATACAGCGCTTCCTCACCAGGCAAATCAGGCGTAAACGGCAGCGGTACGATATCATACCGCAGCGAAACAGGCCTGATCTTGGCGGCTGATCCATCATTCAGCTTTATCTCTCTAAATACAGAAGAATAGAATTGAAGCAGCAACCGCTATGCGGAAGGAGCTGTCAGCATTTTCACGCTGAGAACCATCATTAGAACAATGTAAGATCTTCTGAATTCTAAACAATTCAAATCCAAACTGCTCAAGATATCTAATATCCATTCTTTCCAGCAGACACTCATATACATGAGATCACCTAGAACCATGCAGAAGAACAGAAAGAGATTGATGGTAAGATACAGAACGTGTCATAGATTAAATATACTTCTCTAGTTGCTTGAATCTTTCCTTTTTCACAGTTTGTGATATAGTACTTGCTGATTCACAATAAGCAGTTTAAAGCCAAACACGCATAACTAACTATAAAGTAGCTTTGTTGATATGTCAAGGTTCAAAGATCTAATCACAGAAACCTCCAGTAAAGTTTCAAATGTCGCTAGAAATGCCAAGGTAATGCCAGAGAGGAGAGAGAGAGGAGAGAACAGATCATGTGGTTATATGAGTTCCTGAACATTTTGGGGGTTAACAGTTATGTTTGGAGGCATATTTGATTTAGTAGATGTTAAAGGACGATATATGTAATCTTTAATATTCAGTACTTAGAAATTAAGATCAGTATGTGTACCTGATCCATGTCCATGATCATAATCAAAGATAAGAGGTCTTCGGTGGTGAAGAATTAAGAGATTCAGAAAATGCATAGTAGAGCTTTAATCGTTTCTTTCAGAATATGATCAACCTAAATTATGAATGTTAGTGGTAAAGGAAGTTCAAGTAGTAAAGATGGTGCGAATGAGGTCACGAGAATCACTCAGATTCACCTTCAGCAGAGGCACTACTGAACATGTTGCAGAGGTTTAATTTGAAGAAGCAAACTGAGGTCCAGATCAAAAGTAACAGCTATGTCATAAACAATATCCTAACTCTATACAAACCAGTCAACAATATCGTAGCTGAAATAGAAAACGATAAACAAAATCAAAGATAAAAATCAGAAGGTATGGGCCAGTGAGGAAGTCTTAAACGTCAGAGCGAAGAATGTCCTAGCTGGTGTTGACGGCATTACACTGTGTCTCTTCAGAAGAACTGAGGGTCAGAATATATGCAAATGATCGATAATGTCCAAATAATCCAGATGAGAAGGACTATCCACACAGGGAACAGAATCAGAATATATATTTATTTATATACTGCTTAGGTAAAGTGATGATCATGCAAAGAAACGAAGAAGTCCCAGAATATGATAAACGTGACTATTATAAATAAAAACTTAATACCAATCTATCAAAGATCCAGTAATAGACTGAACCATGATACTAAAAAACATAAAGATATTAATTAATGAATCTAATTAAAGAACAAACGAATATTATATAAAAATGAAAGGACCTTAGTTAAAGAAAGAATGGATGAACCAGACGAAAGAAACGAACCGATTAACAGCAAATCAAAGTATATTAGTACGATTAAGGTCCTAAAGAGATTCCTGTAAAGAAACCGGTTGATTCGGTAGAAGTATAAGAACTAGAGAGCTGTCATCGATTATACAAGAGGTTGAATAGAACTCAGAATACTTCAAATAACCAGACCATCCTCATCAGAAATAATGAAGGAACTGTGGTAGTTCATATGGTTAATGAATGAAACAGAACAGGCTGGCAGGTAACAATAAAGCCTATCTGATTTTTTACAAAGAACGATCAGGCTGTCGATAGGTAGGTAACTGATCTAATCCAAACTGAAGTCGCCGAACGAATCATGCGGGGAAACCGCGGCAGTAAAGCTGGCTTCTCAAGTCGTGAGCTCAAACAGAGAGGTCAACCAATCCCGTTACAGGAGGGCAGAAAACCAAACAGAAGATAAACCATACCCAGAAAGAAAGAGGTCCTGGGCCTTCACGATCTGTATAGTAGTAAGAGAGAGCGCAGGTAGAATAGAAAGAGAACTCTGGTTGATCTCATCTCATCATCTTCCCTTCCTGAATAGAGTCTTCGAAGCAGCATAACAGTCATGGATGAGTGGTCTCCAGTCCAACTCAGAGTGCACAAGGATCAGAGAATAATACATTCAATAGAAGCTGGTTTGAGTCAAAGCCACCCCAGATTCGCAATCTGTTGCTGCCTTTTTCAGCGGCACAGGTGGATCTTTCTCATTTCTTCTTCTCACCTTCTTGCCGTTGATCCAGCCGTCCGTATCACTGCCAGAGTCTGATACCCAGACGGATTTCGCATGACCTAGTACTTCCTGATCCAGGTAGATAAAAAGTCTTCTTCCCACACACTGAAGTTGAAACAACAAAGCCCTCAAGGTTAGTTAGAGGCGTAAAAACCAGTGGGTAGAAAACAGATCAAACAGATCAGAACGCAGAAATTTCAACAGATCTGCTTGCATTAGCTGTAGCTCGTAGTCTCCCCGACCTAGGCGGTGTTTCACAACGAGTTCTAAAACAATGAGGCGATTGAACACAAACAAACTCTCGAAAACCAGTTAGACTCAGAATCAGAACCGAAAAGAAAAATCAACGAGACACATGATCAGACGATTCCAAGTGAGTGAGAGAATGATCAGATTATTTCGTGAATGGTCTATGTGGTTTCGCTTCAGACTATTTTCTTCCCTTTAATTATTATTTAATAGAAATAAAGCTTAGGTCGTAAGAGACTCTTGTGTTGATCTGTGAAGTGTTGTTGTTAAAAATCGACTAATCGTAAAACTGCTTAACTTTCTGAAGTTTTGTTAAATTATTCTATACCTTTCAACAAACAAGTCATGTAAGAGTACTGAAGAGCTTCCAAACTAAATCAGATTTTTTTTTTTCATAGCTGTTATAACCATGAACAGTTTTTTATATCTGAATGAGTCTTATAGTCTTAATTAATAGTTTGGTAAACCTCCAGATCCAAACCATAACCAATATTGAATCCCCAAACTTTAAAACAATCAACGGAAAGAATAGAACAAACGAAGAATTTCTGTATTAGAATGATATTTAGATCGAATGGTATCGAGTTTCAAAGCTGACCTGCCACCTGATCCAGAGCAATGAATTGATAACGCCAAAAAGATCCGGCGATATTTGAAGGATGTCAGTGATTGTGAAACATGACATCCTAAATTAACGATATCTGTCCAAAGTAACTGAACCCAACTAACAAACAAATAGGAAAACATATTCGTAACCATCGAATGGCCAGACCATCAACTGAACTTCCACCCAGGCATATCGTCGTCTACGCGCGCGCATCACCTCGCGGTGGTTAAACGGCGGCAGAGCGAGGGCGTTGGAAGACAGGTAGATATTATTAAATGAACCATATGGAAACAGGCCAGGATGGCCAGCCAGATTAGCGCCAGAACGTCCGGTACAGGATGCGCAGTTAAACGCAGAAAGTCCGACGCGGAAGACTAGAAACCAAAGCGTAAACGATCCACTGATTTGTTTCAGGCGACTTTGTTGAACAGCAGATCAAAAGATATTAATAGCAGAAACGAGCAGAACAGAAGAATTTTGCATTTCCAGTCCATTGCATTAACGTATTAATCAGTCATCGAACCATCGCGCCAGCGACCCTACTTCATCAACAGATGGATAGACTGGTGAGTAATTTGAGTCACGCAAACCCATAAACAAAGATCTTGTTACAGCAGATCCACGTCCCATTTATCACCAGCACGCGGAGTTTACAAACATAGCCTTTATTAAAAGCAGAGAGCAAAGCGTCGAAACCAGCATCGTCTGCGGTTCTGCAACCATCGCTCTGAGCATATACGACGGTGCATAACGGGAATGAAGAATCACCGGACGAATCACGACCAATCAGAATTGAACTTGAAAAACAGACAGCAACTTGCGCGCTTCTACATTACTTCATCTTAATCTTCCCTCCTGAACTGCGTCGAACACGCCAGACTCTCCAGATTGACACAATCCATGGAATAGATCAACAACGCAACACTGATAGATGCTGAGCTTAGACACTGAGCAAGGTCACTATAGCATCAGGGAGGATCTAATGAGTGCTCTATGACACTTTTTGACTGACATATTTAAAGTACAGATTGTCAGAGTTCAGCCTCCATGACTTAGGTACGTTTACAGAAGCTGAATGACTGAACAGAACCTGAGTCACCCAGACTTCTTTGAGAGAGGCTCGAGAAAGGTTGGGAACATCTGATATGAAACTGAGCCATCCAGCCTAACCGAGTAAAGGTACTAGACCCCGCAACAGAGGTCACTGATATACATGTCGGTGATAGAGAGCCAACAGAATGGCACAAACTGAGGTCACGGTTATATGAAGAAGCAAAATAAACAAAGAAGGCTGGGGTCATGCAGTTTAGGGAGGTCACAGGACCCCCGCCGAAGCCTTATTCCCACAGTTACAACAGCAAACATGAATGTGATGATCCGAAGGTGACAATGACACGCTTGTTAGAGCGCGAGAATGGGCAAAATGGTCATCAGAATGGCAACCTGCTGACACTCATCAAAGTACAGAACGACCCAGCATTATAATAAAATAACGAACTAAACATCAATCTGATCCAAAACCAACCGACATCGGGGTGCACAAACCACATATACATCTCGTATTATGGCGCAAGAGTCAACTGGGTCGAACCACTTGATCCGGATAACTGAATTGAGTTAACTGGCGGACAATTGGATCGCTGTAGAGTAAACCAATCAGGGGCCAGGTGCGCGAGGCGTGGCACTACAGCGTGGTGTTAAACGTGATCAACGAACCACAGTGGAGGTTTTTTCAGAAATACTCAGCAGTTCAAAATGATCGGAAGAATAGTGGGGTAACTAACACTTGAAGTGAACCAGGATTTATACAACAACTGGATATGAAGTGATTTGATAAGCCACTAGAAGCTGCATGTCAGAACTGAACACTTACGGTGCAGAGGCAAGATGCCGAGATGGTATGTAAACTATGTCAGATAAAGAGGAACAAAGAGTCATACCGCAGAAGCTTCTCTGAGGGTAGGAACAAGCAGCGGCGAAAGGCAGAGAGGCGGAAACCAGGCAGTCGCAGGGTGGAAGACAAAGGAAGTCCTAATGGCAGAAAGACGAAGACACAGAACGAACCCACACGAATTGTCAACGAACTGAACCATGTTCACTGGTTCACTTCTCATTCTGAATCGCAGAACCGATCCAAAGATGACGAGAAACTATCGATATCCATGAGTAAAGAAACCCATCTGGTAGAGGATAACTGAGACCTTCCAACTGATGAAACGACTAGTATGATATGAATGACAAAGGTTCGAGAAAGCTCAGATGAGAGAATGGGGAACAGAATCTCAACAGATTCCTGAGACTTAAAAAGAACCAAACAAAAGTAAATGTCACCGCAAGCATGTTGCAGAATCAAAGGCTTACATATGAAGGGTGAGGCTGGGAATAAAGGCAAACACCTGTTTGATCCCAGAGGTGTGACCAATGTGGCAGCTCAGTGATCCAGGATCCGCATCCGCGAGCCCCGCCAGTAGTGATGTGACAACCCTGGTATGGTATCCGGTACGCCAGCAGCTTACAGCTTCTGAACTGCATCAGTGACCCCCGTCGGTATCAATTGAATGGAACCTCAGCCCGAATAGCGTGTGATCGAGATCTCCAGCAGCGCAAGATCAGAACCATATGATTTCACGAATATGCACCTAGAACGCTGGCAGAGATCAATCGCAAACTTCATTCACAAAGAGAGAGATCGTGGAGGTGGGCAACCATCTCTCTGTGGCAGCTCAGTATCATTAATTGTCACAACATATGATTAAACATTTGTACAGCAGAGCAGACAAAGACGCCAGGCAACAACTACCCACATTCAATCCGAACAATTTTAGCAGAATGAGTATAAACGGCGGTATGAACAAAAGATAGTAATTTAACAGTTCCTGATGATCAATCTGAACGCGATGCCGAAACCGCGGAACCTGAATGAGTCAGAACCACATTGAATTCTGAACTGGTCCCATCTGGTCCGGTACTGCAACACGCGGCGAGATGAGGTGCGGTTATTGCCTAAAATCGGGTCTAACGGACGCAATTTCCGGTTATTAACAACACCAGTAATTGAGACTTCATAAACGTTATAGAAACATAGCAACATGTTCGGCAATATAATACGAACAAAATCCATAATCATCGCAGCCACCAAAGATAACTCCGTGATGGCGGGGCGAACCACCACTCTACCGCGAGGCCCGCCAAATCCGCCGGTGGAGGAAACAAAGGTGGAACAGTAACCCTTCGTTCATTAAATAGAAAGGATCCTAGAAATGCTAGGATGAACCAGCGCTCGTGCGCCACACCCATCACGCGCGCGTGGAGCCTACAAGCGTTTGCATAACCCCCTCGAGCTCAGAGGTCGTTCACGGCTTCCACCCGCGCTGGGGGATCGCACCACCCCGAGTAACAACACACTGGGCTTGCGTTGCGACGGTGATCCATGAACTGAGGCCTAAGATGATGGTGATAGATCAGACGATCGCTACTTCCTTCAACAAAACAAAATGTGTGTCTTCAAGACATCATCTCTCAACCAAAGACTTTGATGACCGCTTCAATCGAGTGACATGGGCCCAGCGCGATAACGGCAAAGCGACTCATCGCGGCGCTGCGAAGGCGAGATCCATATGCCACTCTAGTATGAACTTCGGCATTCATATCGATATGAGTATTAACGGTAAAGCTACAAAAGATATCAATGAATAATTCATGGCTTCCGGTATTGCAATAGTCAATCAAAAACAAAGATGATATGGGAAAAATGGATACCCGGAAGAAATCCACTTCAAATGGGATCATACTATTCAGAAACCAAGACGACCAACGAATCTGACCGTGACTATGCGCCCTTCGGCGCCGCGGTAGCGGCGCGCAGGTAACTCCGCGTAAATCGCACATGAAGAATGATGCGTATAGGTAGATACAATGCACTATTAAGTGCAATGTACACAATAAATATACGTTTAATCATAATTATCCTATTTCAACAAGATCGACATCGTGGACTAAAGCTAAAGCTTAGAAACTACATGTGATAGTAGTCTTCCTTCAGCATCCATCAGCTATGAATAAAGATCAAGACATCCAAGAGGGCTTCATTGACCTGTAGTGTACAAGATTTGGACCTTCAAACATGGAGCGCCCATATTCATCAAGATGATAAATAAGGTTACCATAATGGCAGACGATTGAGTATCAGAGTGTTTTCAACAAACACTGAAATCACAGCTAAACCGGATGGAAGTACACGTGGAGGAAGAGACGTAAGTAAATCAATATATAAGTGTCTTACCACAAGATCATTGCGGTCATGGGTTGAGGCCGATAAAACACTCTCTTTTACACCTTGAGGCGAACGCCCTCCAATGATCAAAGAATATGTCTCAATGACTGGTACGCGAACACATGTGCCTTAATCTTAGCACAATATAGTGACATCTTGTCATCTCGATGCCAATCTCATATAACCTTGTTCCTTCTTGCAACAAGTACCTATTGAGCCTAAAAATGTCTAGCCTGAACCAGCGTACCAGGGCAAGCTTCCATTTTAAGAACACTATTGAAAACCTCAGACATGTTTTGTAGTCGTTATCTCATACTTTGACCTTCACTGCAGCGGGCTAGCTTCGGGCGGATCAGTCAAACAATGCGCAGTTTCAAATATCTATCCCAATTATGTCCAGGCGCTATTAGTACTCAACCAATATAAAGTTTTGCACACCAAATCCTTTAAGGCGACTTTGAATCCATCAAAGTTGCTAAGATTAAGGCAAACTTCGTGATATGTATATGGTTCAAATTCAACCAAGATGAATATCAACATTATCAGCTAATGCCTCATCAAGTTACCGCTTATAGTTTCGCAAAGTCTCATCCAGCTGAAAGCGCTTGTTTCTAATAAAGCGCACCATCATCATCTATCAATATTCTTTCATTCTATAATAGCAAATGTCAATGGAAACAACTTATTGTTTCATCACAAAATTTGTGGTAATCATTAATGTGCCTTTATACTTCATACAAAATGTGTAACACTAAATGGAATGGTAATAAATTGAATCTTCAAATATGTGGATGAAACAATCTTAAACGCATCAAAACAATCTAGTGTTATGCATATGATCCGCAATGGTTTTCCAAGCTACGGCATGATCGTAGATATTTAATCACCCAGCGCGCTATGCAAGCGCGCGCTTCCAGATAAGGACTTATGGAAGTCTCCAACAAGATTCAGCAAGTTTTTTTACTCAACCAATACTTTGTGATATTTCATCCAAATTCCTCAATGTTGCTTCGATAACTATTAACAAAGTGAATTGTGTCTTAACACTGTTGATAGAAACAGAAACTGGGTGTTGGTTTCAATTGCGATGGTCCCTATTCCGCAAAGTACATTTACAAGTATGTGGACTTTGTACGTTTGACGCGAAGAAAGATGTATTTTCTGTCCATAGCACGGTTCATGTGCAGCTGACACTCATCGCTCACTCCATTATCAGCAATTTTTTTTAAGATGCAGCCAACGCAGTTGTTGGTGTGCTTGAACAGTGGCAATTTAATAGGTACTTTACAGACAACTTTGGAACTAAAAACCCAGCAACAATAAATTTTCGCATTTATTGTAATATATGAAGCTCACCGGTGAGCCTAATCATTTCGGTTTCAATATTACAAAGCCTCGCATTTTCTAAACTTAGGTGAGGTGGGCGAAGGTTTAACCGCTCCTCTTTCGGCTCCATTATTCAGACAAAGTCCAGACTGGGGCAGCTTTGGTATATTGTCACCGTATCGCATCCACAAAGAGATTCTTTACCAGCATTCTCCTAAGTTGGTTAATCGTTAGCGTGAACATGTCTTAATAAACACATCTCCACATTTTATCGCCACCCCTTCATCACCAAGTTAATTTCATAATTGCACTGGCCCATACTTCACACTGGCATCATCATATCAAATACTACAGTCACAACGGTAGTCCACTCCTCGTTACAAATTTCCTCAAAAAGTAATAAATTCAGATAAAATTCACGGATTGATTCATTTCTCAGTTTAACACCACACACAGCCGCAAACAATTCACCCTTCATTCTCGCCGCGGTTTAACCAGCATTCAAGATTCGTAATCCGCGTATTGAGGGTAGTCAGAACCTATTTCCGTTTTTTTTACCATGGTGAGAGTACCACAAGTGGATACTGGTTAATTTAAACCTTTGTACTAATACCTACTAGCATATCAGATAGCTTAATAATCCATCAAATGTGTAACTGAATAGACATCCAAAGGCACAATGTCAAATTTGCCTCTGCAAATATTTCACATCCGAAGCTTCATTCCTGGCTCTTCAACAAAAAGTTATGCTGACAGAATGAAGTCATAAGATATATTACTATAAAAAACAAACACACCAAGTGGAAGGCTAAGAGTTGCAAAAACAAACAATGCAAACATTTGGTGCAATGCCCTCACTTGGGTAGTGGTAAGTCATTGCACACCTAATTATTAGCGTTGAATTTAACTTTAACCTCTTTAACATGTTAAATTATATTAATTTTTTATAGGTAAATATTTTTTTTCTTTTTTTTTGTTTAATTACATTAAACCTCCCATGACCGCATCCCAACCTTTTACAACTTAATCCAACCACAAGGAATTATATATTTTAAAATTTACTGGTTGTTTTAAGTTTTAATTTTTTTTTTTCCTAAATGATAAATATGTTTTCCAATACCATATGGCGCTTGTTTTATATGGATTTAGTATTTGACATGAAGCTAGAATAAATGGAAGTTTTGTATAAAGAGGTCCATGTTTTGAATTTTGTTTCCCTCAACTAACTTAAAACATCCCAAAATAAGGTCTTTAAATATGATTCATAATCGTGATCATCAGACAACCAAACTCGCTTCGAGGTAATTAAATATCGCTTCAAGGACATCTCCAACGTAACAATTTCATAGCCTCAAAGATGTTATTACATAACAATAGGAATGAGAACTGAACGATGAAGGACCAAGTAATTTCCTCAAGCCATTCTAAAGCCAAATGTAACACAGATAGAAAAGTTGTAAATAGAGAAAAAGGTGGGTCACAGTGCAAGAATAAAAGAATGCTCAAAACTTGGGAACTCATAGGTTACCGTGATGGGAAGAGAATGCAAGGGTATTAAGTTTCAAAACTGTACTGCCGAAGAGGAGGAGCTGAGGAGCTGAGGAGAGACAGGTGATGGAAGGAAGAAACAACAACGGTATATGGTAAGGTTAAGCTCCGTTTTGAAATAATAATACGATGAAGTCGTGTTCATGCATTATAATTTTTTTAAAGTCTACACGTAACAATCAAGGCAATGACCGTGTAACAATAAAAATTATAATGTTGCAATGGTATCACGAGAAGACTTTAAAAAAATTACACTGTCAGAATCCTATGTCGCGAACATTACTAATCTGGTAAGTCGTGGACACAAAGGCAGTCCCTGTGAGAAATAACTAAACACCGTCGCGACACTACAAACTTGTTTGCATGGAAGATTCATCCAAAATGAGTGCCAGGGGAACGAAATGTCATAACAATATCACGAACATCCTTGAAAACCAACTAACAACCCGGGCAGCGTCGCTGACAAACGATTGCGTCAAGCGCGCGATATTATCGAATAATAATTATACATCATGAGGGTAGTGTCGCGACATTGTAACGGCGCGCAACACAAACGGAAGACCAACTACGGGAAATAAGGCGACACTCACAAACTTGTTACATTCATCCAAACAGTGTGCCGGCTGTGAATGTCAACGGCGGTATCGCCACACCCAGTTAATTGGGCCCAGCAACTTCCGGTAGCGACAAACGATAACGTTGACATTCATTCTGAAGGTCGCATAATTAGTATGGCGGAAGGTCCATAGACCGCTGAAGGAGATGATAAGATTGATGAAAATGTCACGATAATCAAAATAATGAACGCATGATATACCACGCCGCAGCCAATGACTAATGACATTTGATCACAATCACGTATTGACTTAAATAAAACGATAATCCTGACGCAAAGATAGTATCATAACATTGACTTAAAAAATTTGATACGCCGGGGAATAAATGACCGGCGTGATCGGCTGGCGCAAAGATGTCGATGTGGCTACACTATTGGGCCGCAAAGAGCATTATTTAGATCAATTTATTTCCGGAATTTTTTTTTTAAATAACGTATATTTGTCCAAAACTCGTACATGAAAGCTTAACTTGGTCAAATGGCTCACATATGTGGATGCCATTGGATATCATCTCTAAGGAAGAGGAAATTTAAAAAAAAAAATTAATGGGGAAATTACTAATTAGTATTAAAATCCTAAACTTTCATGACTTTTGTATTTAAATCCTAAACAAAATATTTGCTTTTTAAATATAGCAATTTTCATGAATTTTGTTTTTATATTCTCAAATTTTATTTTAATTATACTTTTAACATCAAAACGATATCGTTAGTTTACAGCATATAAAATGGCGATGTATGTCGTGAGTTTTTTGAGATATAAAAATAAAATTTATGAAAATTGGTATATTTAAATTTTTTGTTCATGATGTAATTTTAATACTAATTTTTATAAAAAAAAAATTTAAAAGTTAGAAAGAGAAAATGTGCTCAAGAGCATCAATCAATCAATCTTCTATCAATCAGTGAGGTGTTGAATTCTGTAGATGACAGTAGGGAAAAGTATTGGTGAAAAAACAATATCATGTGAAGGCAAACACAAAGAATAAAATGCACCAGAGAGAGTACAGGAATGGTACCTAAAAGTCCCTAGTGGCAGCAGTTTTCCGCAGAAGGTTATTTCCATCAAAAAGGTGTCTAGAGTTTGGCTCATTGAACAAGAAAATATTGACAAAGATATTAGGTAGCAGAAGAGGAATTAAATAAGAGTCAAATTAAACTCCAGTCATGGAACAAGAAGTTTGAATATTTGATTTTTTATTTTTAAAAATAAAGAATAAGGTCTATATGCTTAACTTAGTTGATAAAACGGTTAAGCTTTAAAAATACAGGACATAAAAAAGAAAAGGAAATGTCATATGTTCGAGTCCTAATAAAAACAATTTTATATATTATTATCAAAAATAAATAAAATAAAGAATAAGGGCATGAATAGTGATTGTTTCTTGTTATTAAAAACTATTTTTTTTTTCTAAAAAACCAAAGATAATATGAAGAATACGTTTGGTTGGTAGTTTTTTTTCCTTGAAAATAGATATCATCAAATTAAGATAATGTTAAATTTCTTCAAAACATCAAAAATGGCGTTTTCTGATGTTGAAAAACTGCATGAAAGAGCTAAAAACAAATAACCAATAGTCATAGAGCAATTATCTTTTCTATTTCCATCATTTGATTTAAACAGAGTACTTAAAATAAAAAAATGTTTTAGTGGGTAATTGAAAAAAAAATGAAATTATATTTTTCAAAAATAAAACTATAAATGGTTAAGAAGATGAATTAAAGTCCTTTCTAACCCTACATACATTTTATTTATAATCTATTTATAAAAAATATAATTTCTATAATAAAATAAAAATTAAATTAAGCGCCCATACACACACACATATATATATATATATATATGGGGCATAATAAGGAAAAAGAGATATTATGGAAAAACTCGTTTAATTATATATGATTAATGTTAAATAGAAAATTATACACTTTAGTATTAAAATCCTCTTAGACGAAAAATTAGTATTTTCTGTCAAGACATTAATTTTGAAAAGCATATCACATTATTAGTGGGGTCCTGATACTAATATTTTTGCTGATGTGAAATATGTTTTATCATCTCAATGGGTCATGAAAACATTGAAAGAAACCTAACCACTGAATGATTCTAATAAATAAATTAATATTTTACCTACCAACGTTGTTGGATAGATATATGCACAATATCAAAATATTGTATTTAAATTATCCCATTATCAATATCTTTGACTTTTGGGGTCAAGATATGATAATAATTTTATTTTTTTCAAATGTCACCTAATTTTTTATTACTTAATTTGTAAAAAGAAAACGTAATACAAAGAAATATAATTTTTAAAATCACTAATAATATAAATAATAATTTATAAAACATCATGATTAAAGTCATGGAAAACAAGAAAAGTACTTTCCCACTATCCCTTGAAATTATTTCTCTCTCTCTCTCTCTATATATATATATATTATTTGTTATTTATTTTCTTTTTTTTTGGGTGTGGGAACTAGCATGTCATGGTGCTATTATCAATTTGTCATTCGATTTTCGGTACATCAATTCATGAACGCTAATTTGTAGAATAACATCCATTGACGATGGTCAATCGCTTCTCCGGCGATTAAGTAGTTGTTACGAATATGAAAAGAACGGACGGTGATACTTAATCAGACCATTACTCGATGGAATCTTTCTAATCTTATAAAGCCCGATTCTCAAATCTCCGCTCTTATTTTGTAGCAGGCAGACGTTTCTTATTGCCATTATCTTTAAAGTACTAAGATATATTTTCATCGCCGATTATCCAGTTTGATAAAGATATTGCCTCTTATTACGATTATCCTTCAAAATAATGATTGAAACAGAAATCCGTGAATAAACATCCGCTTTTAATGATTCTAATACAAATCTTCATATACGCTGAGATATTGTTAAGTGACTCGATCCTGCATCTGACTCCTAAGACTATGACTGTCTGACAAGCTCCTACGCTGGCTTTTAATACAGCCTGATCGCCTCAGTCAGTTTTATTGCACTGCGTGAATGTATCAAAAGAGCAGCATTCCAATGTTGAAGAATTGGACTTAATTAAAAAGCCTACGAGGTCATAACATATATATATAGTGGTATGTATGGTATATATATATATATATATATTATTTGTTTTTTTTTTTTTTTTTTTTGTTGTTGTGAGAACTAAGCAGGTCACATGGTTGGGTGTGGAGGGAAAATGACTTAATGTACCTTGTTACCATATTAGGTGAATAATTTCTTCAACCTCTTTCAAAACCTGTTTCCATCCACATTCATAAAGCGGCACTTTTTTAAAAAGTGATGCTGCAAATTTCTTTTAGTAAAATCTAATTGTCTTTTTTTTTTTTGAACTTAAAGAAGCGCTGTTAGACGATGCTGGGTATTTTAACTATGGTTTCAGCTACAAGTAATAAGATGTTATACTTTATTAACATTTATAACAAGGGTGTCCTCATTAAGACAAGACATGTATAATTACGTGAATATAACACCATTCAAGACATATAACAAGCTATTTAATATATATATAAAATCTATACAAAATAAAAAATTGAGCTGTCTGTTATTCTGCAGAAGCAGACATTGGGCAATCAAGGCTGTAGTGATAAGAATAATAATAATAATATAAATCAATCTAAGTTAGTTTATTTGGTGTAAGGCATTGTAAAGGATCAGATTAGTAGTTATTTATATCCTTAAGGTCTTTAAAGGTTATATCCCCTTGGTTGGTTTTTAGTTATTTAATGATTGTTAATCTTAGAAATGATGGTTGTTATATCAACAATCCTGTACCACAGTCAAACCTCTCTTATGTTTCTTCTTGAAAAATAACCCATTGTAAAGAAATATGTCATTCTCGAAGTTATTTTTACAAGAAAATAAAAATGGTATTTTTGTCAAAATCAAAGCAAAATTCTGACATCGCCAGATTTGAATAAGTTTTAAAAGTCTTTAATCAAATCACTTTGATTTAAAGATCGCGAATAACTAAACATAGTAAAACCATCTGAACATCCATGGTTATTAACCAAAAAAAGCTACCCATTAAGGATTCAAGTCAGCATACCGCAAGAGTTCAAACCATAGTTATCGCTTCTTCTTTTTCTTTTGGCTTGACAGCAAAGAGTCGGCAGACCAAAACCCAAAAATGATCAAAACCGCGCCATGCGACGGTACAGCGGAAACGGTCTCACTAAATATGTGAGTAGTCTTCCTGTGGATTTATGGTGTGGCTCAAGACCGCCAGTTTTTTAAACCTTTTTTTATTATTTTTTCAACAGCTCAGTCTTAAGGTTGAAGGAGACCAAACAGGGGTTCATGGAATGATGAAGAGTTGGTGAAAAATGACAAACTACTTTTTGACTTTAATTTTCTTTGCTTTACCTGCGCCCTGATCCTTCCTTCCATGAGAGATCCCACTCACTATTTGCAAAGTTTTTTCAAAACAGTTTATATTACTATTCTATTACTTTAGAGTCTAGTTAAACTTTGGGATTAAGAATAATTCCAAAACCCTTTAACATATATAGTATTAATATTTTCTGTGGACAAGAATCAAGATTGCTTATACAAGTCAGACATTTCTTTATTTTTATTTTTATTTTCTATTAAGAATTATTAAAAAAAATCTGTCTGATGAACACTAAATTCATAAAGAAATAAGGTTTTAAAATATAGTTTCACTGTTGCATATAGATCATATTATTAATATTAACGGTAAAAGTGAAAGAGCTTTTTAGACTGTCTAGTGTCTAGACACACCAATGGGCTTGAAAAATGTTTTATTTTTATTTTTCTTTTCTTCAAATTATTATATAATATTTCACAGGATTCAAGCATTCATGCCCTTAATTTGTAAGAAAAGTAAAGAGTAACATCAAAGCTGTAAGCTTTAGAAGTATGGGAAATTGGGAAACAGTGGGACCAAAGTCTTTAGTAATAATAATGATAATTTTTTTAATAGGCAAAGAAATATGATAAAACCAAAAATATATGTAATCAATTGAGCAATAATAAATGAACCCATATCTAATGAAACAACATTCACCAGATTTTTGGGTTCAAATCAAGAACATCCTCAGCCAATTAAATTTATGGTCAGCCCTTTGCTGCTGAAAAATGAATAGTCCTTTTCATTGAAAGGCGTGACAGAAAAATATAAAGAATTTTAAATAGATATACAATAAGGTAAGTATAACAACTCATAAGAATAGAATTCAATATCAGCTTTGGGTATTACTGCTTTGTAAAATTTTTCCATTGCTTAGTTTAACTTATTCTGAATTTCCAACCAGTCTTTTGACCATACGGAATGTAACAAAAATCGAAGTGAGAAAGATAAAAATAAAAAATAAAAAAGAGTCAAAAATGGTGTACAAGGTTGTTTAAACATATCTATAATTTTCTTCATTGTTGTGATGGCACTTTTCTGCCTTGCTAAAACAAGAAAAGCCAAAACTATTGGCATTCAAAATAAAGTGGAAAAAAGTTTAGAAAAAAATAGTTATTTCATTCTTGTATATAATGAACATGATAAATACCATCTGAAAAGTGCCATCAAACCAGGTGGATATGATCGTGGCGCTTGAACAATACTGGGTCAATCCAAATATCAAAATGGATTGGACTGAAACAGATTTTTATATTTAGGATGATTTTTATTGCTAGACAAAATAAATAAATAAAGGAAATAGGAGGTACCCATTAGTCATTGCTGGGAGCTAAGGCTGAGACAGAGAATGTATGAATTCTTATGATGGGAAAACCAAATACCATCCGATCCGAAGTTAAATAACAGTTTTTTTTTTCCCAGGACTCGAATTTGACCCACCCCTTCCCTGTGCCCTTTCCTAAAAGGTTGAGCGCTCTACCATACTAGATTTTGCAAGAATACAAGTTAAATGAAAACAAGTGAGTATTTTTTAAAAAGAAAAGGAAAAAGGAAGGAAGGAATCCAGAGACATATAAAGAGCCCATTAAAACTTGAAGGCATAAACAAACATAAAATGGGGAGTTATTAAATATATAATAGATACATAAAGGATGCAACAGATAAACACAGCTTTAACAAGGCTGAGGGATAAATATATGAAGGATTATCATTGCAAATATTATCTAGGAAACTAAACAAGGGATCTATCCCTAGTGTAGTGTATAAATGTTAGAGTCATTCAACCATTCATCTCCTATAAAAAGACATCTAACACTAGAGTTGTGAATTCTCACCTTCACTTAATGACAAAGATACTTAGTTTTTTGCCATCAGTTTAAAGCTTTGAGGTAATGAACAGTGAGGAGTAGAATACATCTCTTGGCAAATGATCGCACTGTCTCTTAAAGGATCAGTTCAAGACAGCCATTCCTGACACAATCTGTGAAGAAGAGGTTGGCAATTCGTGATTTAGTACCTGAAAGTAGTTTAGTCTAGTATATGATTTACAAACTAATAGAAGAAGACCACGAAGTGATTAGCATTTCGCAAAAATATATATTATTATATAACATTCCGATGGGCATTTCCTTCACTTCAAAATATGTTAAAATTGTCAAAGCTGTTAATCTTCGGACTACATTTATTTTTCAAGAAGAAACAAATGTAAAGTAATGAAAGAGCAAAAGAGTGCAAGAATATTGTGTTAAAGCCGCTTGCTTTTTTGTTTATATGATTGAGGAACTAACGCGCTTCTTGCTAAACAGATTTGGTTCTACATTTCAACCTTCACTATCACTTTACTATTGTCGCTTCCACGTTTCACAGATTCGGTAGACTCCTTCATACTTATGGCAGATTTTCTTTTCCCAGCATCCAACTTAGCATGCAATTTTCTTTCAATGGGATCATTTGAGAGCCCAGTGTTGGATTGACGTGAAACTTTAGCACCCAGTCCAAGCCTGTAGAACGGCTACAGAATCTTTCGAAAATATAGAACCCAGTAGCAGATGATGTGTACTGTCTATGGTGATCACTCACCTAAAGGCCGGCTTGTTCACTTGTTGGTTCATCCCCAAAGGTTAGATAGGCATCCTACAACCCATTGCTCAGGCCTTAAACATAGTAGATGGGTAATAATGGTATGAATCATAAACAAAGATACACTTCAAACCTAATAAGAGGAGAGAAGTTGGCAAAATCCCTGGCAAGCTCAGCTATCAGAGCTCATGTGTAACTAGAGTAATTTTAATTAAAACATGACTTTCAGGAATGAGGGCATATGCACAAGTGGCGCCAGGTGGTGAAAGGTACAAGAGAGAGAAGAAAATGCAAAGAAACGTCGATATAAGACACAACAGCCGGGTAGTGACTTGAAAAGGTACAAATTCTCGTCAGATCACCAAAGTTCTATAGCCTTGTATCCTTTCATACACAAAGTCATCAACATAAAAATATTTGAAAAATAGATGCAAACATACTTTAGCCTCAGTGAAGAATTGTTTCATCAATGAGCTGCATATACTCACAGGCTGATAGTTAAATTTATGAGAAGCGGCTAACACACTTCAGGCTTCCGCTTCCAAAAATTGCTTGAACTACTTATCTGGTGGTAAAGAATGATAGCAGTGCCTAGGAGGCCTGATTCAGAGATTTTTTTCCTGTTTGATTTTCTCTTTCCAAGTTTTAGACCAAGGTATATGTCAGAGGATAGAATAAAACTGTGGGGCCAGATGTTTATCGGAAAAACAAATTCACTTGTAAACTATAATGTTTTAGCCGCTTTATATCGGTAGATTTCCCTCGCTTTCATACATGGGATTTCAACACATTGAGTAAATCAACATTTGATTTGTGAATTATAGGAAAGAATTAGGTGAAATTCTCGAAAATATCCCATTTTCAGAAATTTTTCCAGTCGGTTGAATCAATTTTTTGAACTTTAAGGCCGCTGCATTAGTGCCTTTTCACACACACTGAAGTTATTTGTTTCTTCTATTATATCATTTCTTCGGTATGGGGAGTGAAAGTAGGGAAGCGTAGTTAACAGAGGAAATTTACCAATTTGAATGCCTGGTTGAACAAAATCCAGAATGAGAAGAGAAGGCTTTAGGGGGTTTCAGCGCTGAAATGGCTTCTCAATAATTCCAAAGCTAATCAAAGGTAAGAGGTAAAGTGAGAGATTCAAACGCAAAGCCAAGTGATATAGTGATCAAACATCAGCCCATATTTCGAAAGTTTACAAAGAATAGGAATAAAATCATCGCTTCACGCATCTAAGAAAGAATAATAATAATAAGAATAAAGAATAAAACAAAGAATTCTCAGAATTGACTTCGCAAAGAGATATGTTTGGTAATCAGCAATAATCAGTTTGCAGCCAGCTTCCTAAAGAATCCATGTCGGCATCAGTGATATCTGTTCATCAAACTAACTGAACAGTAATCACTTTCAAACAACTATAATACATTGCCAAACGATAGTACAATTAGACAAACCCGCAAACTTCAGCACAGCAGTCTAAACCCAAACCGCAAACCAAAGTCATCACTTCAGTTTTCCGTCCAGATTCATTTCTGAAATAGTGAGAGAATTGCGTACCTGTGGACTTTCCCACCGGGTAAAGCCATTCTGCCAATTATTAGATCGCAAGTTTGGTGCCTTTAAGTAAAAAAGAGTTTGATTTTTGTTCGACTGCACTAAAATTAGTGAACATCAACCGAACCTTTAAATAAATATATGGGCTAATTGTGCGTTACAGCTTTCTGTTCCTTTAGCTTCAGTAGTAGTCCAAATGAACCTACTAAAATTTTCAGTGAACACTATTGAAACAGGTTAATTTTGTAAAACCCTAGCCTGGTACGATTTCAGTAGCGTATTGTATAAAGGGCAAACATTCTCCTTCTCATGCAGGGTTCATGACATCTCACCGTAGGTTTGGAATCGGACCGATATACGCACAAACGGCTCATGGCAGCAGTTATTTGCCACATAGAGCAAGTGAGCCAAAAGCAGAGAGAAAGAAGGGAAGAACTCACTCTCAGAGAGAGAGAGATATTTGGAAAAGCACTGGTTTGCATCAAAGCTCAACACTTTGAATCGGGAGCAACTTATGTGGAGCCAGTGTTCGTGGGTTGATTCTGGAAAAGCACACTGTCGTCGAAAAAGCTGAGACAGAGAGAGAGAGAGAGAGAGGTGAGTTACTTTTTAAAATATTTTTCTGGAAAGGTTCTTAAAATATAATAAAATAATTTATAGCTCTATCCTTTACCTATATTTATAATTTACTTTTAAACAATTTATTGTAAATCTATATAAATCTTTGTAGATCACACAGCCAGCCCTCTTCAAAGTAAAAACTCCAGATCTCTCATATGCAAGTTTCGATGAGAGTTTAGTTATGAAGCACACTCATGAATGCACCTGTATTTGGTCCTGAAGTGGCTGGCTTGATTGAGAAATATTAAATAAAACTTGAAACAATGTCTGACTGTTTGACCTCAGCTTGATGCAGCTGGGTCTTGAAGAATGGATTTGAGCTCTAGAATTTTCATTTAATTTTGTGTTAACTAAACTGGGAGACCAGAAGGCATCACTGTGGTAATCTGAAAGTGTATACTCTTTAGTAGTCTAGGGTTTTGTGCCAGTCATTATATAATAGTATTAAACTTTTGTTGTTTAACTATTACTTTCAATTTCTAAATACATTTGAAGAGAATATATAATTTAATATTTAAAAAATTTTATATAAAAAGTTCTATCAAATTGAGTCTATACAAATATATTTTTATTTATCTCATTAATCTTAGTCAAATATTTTCACTACACTTTATTTTTCATTTAAATTAGTCTAATTCAGAGAAAGTTTTTTTATGAAATGAAGTATACTAGTTTATAAACTCTGATCTAATTATTTAATAACTAAATACTATTATTTGAATGAATCTTACAATAAAATAATTTTACATACAAAAAATACTACAAAATGATATATTAATTTATTCCTATAATATACTATTATATCTTAGAGCAAATAGATTTTCAAATAACATGATATTTCATTATTATACAGTTTCATTTTAGAAAAAAATATTTTTTTTATTTCAAACATAAATGAAATTTATGTTCTTTAACATTTCAAATTAATTAATAAATTGATGAGACAACTCAATCCTGATCGAGTGGGACATATATATTTATAGCACAGAACTCATAAGTATTAATATATGTATTGTGCTGACAGATGTAATATATGAGATAATGGCATTTCATATATATTATTGGGTCACATTTTCAATATTAGACTATTTCAACTGTATATCAGGCATTGACAGGTCAAAGATTCTTAAAGATTATTTGCATATATTTTAAGTTTCAGTATCATATTATTATATTATTTTTAGACTAATAATTTTATAGAAATATATTAATTATTATTATGTATTTATATATTATTTGTATTTTTATTCGAATAATGATAATTAAAATTAATCTTTAAATATTTTTATTCATCTATAATTCACATTGAATATATTAGGTTGTTGAAAACCAATTCATTATAGCCTGAGTTATTAATTGGTTACATTTTAACCCACTAATCCAAATAATTAATTCAGAAAATGAATTGAACTGAATTGTTTATCGATTATATTTGAGGTAATCTGTGTAGCCTGTTTAGTCAGCAAATGAATCCAAATATATAAAAATATATTTATAAATAAAATGTAATAAAACCATAAACACTAGTTCTTTATTTAAGAAAAGACACAATAATAAAACGTTCACTGAAAAGTCAGTTGTTATCGATCGGTAAGATACTAACAAGAAGCTCAGATCCCTCTAGCTCAGAAAAACTGGACGATAAAGCTGCTTTATGAACGTAATAACTTCTGACGTCCAGTTCATCTAATTAGACTACTACAACACAACAACGTGGCGATAAATAAATAGTAAAATTAAAGAGAAGGAAAAGTGGACTTCTGAGCAAAGAACGAGAGCTACCTAATAGAAAATCATATTACTTTTTAATATACAAGATGTGAATATCTAATATCAATTAAAAAATGGTTATATAATTCATAAGTCGAATTATTGTTAAAAATGATATATATGATATCAATCAAATACACTGAAACCATTATATAAATTAACCCAGAATAAGATCCCATTTTATAGAATCAGAATTAATTTGTTTTGTGCTATACTCATTTGAAATGGAAGTTTTGCAAATGAATGTTTGAAATTTTGGGGGAAGTTAAATTTTTTGAAGTTTGAGAATTTTAAATAAGGAGATTTTGAAAATTGAATTTTAAATTGGGAACTGAATTTTTAATGAGGTTGAATTGAAATTTGAAATTAAAATTTAGTATTAGTATAATTGTTAAACTTTGAATTAGATTGTAATTGTCTTAAATGAACGGAAGTCGGGAGGCTTGTGGCTTATTAAATGATATTTGTAAAGAATGGGAATACACGCCTTCCATAATTGGAAAAATACAAAATGGGGAAAAATGAAATTATGCACCGAGAATTGAATTTAGAGCGAATTTTGAATTGAAGATGAGAAAATGTGAATTTGAATTTTTAGCAAATGATGACAAACTAAAAAGAAATGAAATTTAATACTTGAATTTTAAGATTAAATTGAAAAATGAATTTTAGAAAATGATAAATAATAAATTATAAAATTCGATACAGCAGTTCGATCCATTAATACTACCGAAAGGCCGATTAAACGACCGGGCGCCAGAATGAAGTTGGCGATCGTCGAGCGCGAACTCTAATTTTAGCAGCGAAGTAGTCGAAATAGAATGTGACGCCAGCGCGACGCCGGAAGGCACGCCGCCATATGCGCCAAGAATCGGCTAAAGAATGTATCATCGTAATGGTTGCGCCAGGTTTCAAAAGGAAGCAAATGCTGGACGTTCTAAGTAGTATGAAGCATAAACTACTATTGAATTTAATTTTGATGGGTCCAAACTAATGTTGATCGGCACTGAATTTCGCTTTACGCTTATGTCTGACTTAATTGAATTATCGCCTAATTGACGGGTCAAACCAACGTAGTTTAAATTAATTTGATTTAGCCTGTGATCGGAACAAAGCAAGAAACGAAGCCGCCTGACTCGATGTTTCGTAATTAATGAGCTTAAATTAATACGATATTTCAATTGACGCTCTTATCAACTGAACCAAATAGCAGGTTCATCATTCACGAGTTAAATGATTTTACGAACTCGACCATGCCTAAACTATGGATCTAAACTATCGGGTTGGGTCAATTTGAATATTTAAAGTCAATTAACTCTTAATTCAAAATAAACATAATAAAGTAATCGTACTATATGCAAATAAAATTAGTGTTCATTAACAATCTAAAATGATATAACCTTAAGAACAAATTAAATATTAAATTATTTTCTGTAATATTCAAGACTGACTTATATTAAAATATAAATTATATCTAAATAAATTATAATTTATATTTGATAAACTAAACATAAAATTTTAAAAGTTAGTTATTAATATATAGAGTAATTCTATATAAATACATAAAAGAACCTAAAATATAATAAACAAGAGAAATACAAGATTCCAAATTAATTATATAAATCTCACACCAACAAGAATTTTCATGAGGAAGTTTGATTAGTAAATAATTTTTCTCATAATCATATAACTTCATAATATACAGCAGCAACTAATCCCATAAACCATAAACACACATGTGAAGAAAAGAGCATGAGGGTAGAGAGAGAAGAGGGAGAAGATAGGAGTAAACCGGCTGAGGGAGGGAAAAGAGAGGTAGCTGGGGCAGGGTAAGGCAGAGACATGATTACTGATATAAAGAGAGGAGGGAACGTATTGGGGGGCTCAAAAGAGAAAATAAAATAAATGAGATTTTAGGCAATAATACAAAAAATAAAATCAAAAGTAAAATGACAATAATACTGCAAATAATGTGATCAAATTTTAGTTTTAAAATCTTTAAAATCATAATTTGTATTTTTTTTATTGAATGAAACAATTCTATATTATGATATTAAAATTTATTCATCAGGTCAGTCATGATTAAACATTTAAATAAGTAGGCATGTGCTGGATAAGGTTTGAGGTTGTTTCAAAAATATAAAATATAAAAATAGAGTTAAAGCTAGTAAAGTCGTAAAAATGTTAAGAATTAGTTAATACAAATTTTAGTAAAAATCTAATGCATGTGAGCTATTTCTAAAAAAATAAATCAAAATTATACAATATTATTTTAAAATGTTAAAATACACGGATTAATAGAGATCACATAAACAAATATATTTTTATATAAGCTAATATTCGACGCCCGGTTAATTACAAAAACATTTTAATTAAAAAATAAAAAGAAGAAAATGACAAAAAAAAAGTCTTTGTAAGGAATAAGGGTGTAGAATGGCATCTGAACTGAGAGCGGTGTAAGTCATAAATAGTTTGGGATATATTTTGAGGAGGGTTGTAGTTAAAAGTACTTGGGTGTTACTTTATGTTTTTTGGAAGAAAATCTAAAATATATTTTTATTGGGATTCTTTATTCGGTCCTCATATTTTAATTATTTCTACCTAAAAAACATTATTAATTCTGTAGGTCTAAGTTACTTTTGAGAATTTTTATTTTTTTGACTCAATTCCTCTTTTAAGAAAAAGGCTATAAATTCGTAATATTCTCGAATTTTATGTAGCGGAATCAATGAGGTCAACATAGCATGGCTTCTAGCCTTTATATAAAATAAACCTTGTCTTGAAATTTTATTTTAAACTTTATCAAGAAAGAAGATTTGATGATTTTATTTTTCTGTTAGTTTTTATGTTTAAATTTCAAAATCTAGAAATATATTATCGGTAACATGTTTATTTTACATAAAATAATGAAATGACTGAAAAAAAAACTATAAATTACTTTATTTAAGGTTTTTTTGGGAAAAACACATTTAATTTCTTTGGTACCAAAGTATGACCTATTGATATGTGATCACAAAGAGACCTTAAATTCATATAGTTTATTGTCTTGAGCTTCTCTCTTCTCTCTCTTCTCTCTCTCTTCTCTGATCTCCATCGTTCCAACTTCCAACTCCTTTTTCAATCCCTTTTTCTCCGTTTCATTTCGGTGCCATTGTAGTATAGGCAACTCTGATCTATTCATTCTTCAGCTATTATTGGTTGTTCTGAGCTGTGAGGGGGCAGGTGCGAATCATCCTTTTCCTGATTTTTCTTCTTGTATTGATATAATATTTATGGGTTGTTCTGTGTTGATATATGGCTGCTTATAAACTACGCTTACCATTTGTTTAGTAAATCTCTGAAAGAGGCTCTTGTGTCCAATTTTTATTACAGAAGTGTAAATGCTTTTATATATCATTACAAAAAGATCGTGTTGCAGATTTTCTTTCACTTGCAGTCCCATTTATTGAACATCTGAAAGCGCACAAATCTCAGAAAGTAAATGGGTAAAGTAAATATCAGAACAAATAGCTGGAGTAAAAACTCAAAGTCTGCGATTCAGTGGGATTCATTTCTTTTCATTTTTTTTTAAATCTAAAAGTAAAATATTAATAAAAATGGATTTTTATTGTAGATAATGATATTATTTTTTTCTTTTTTATTTTAGTATTCTCGCACCAAGACAAATTTCCAGATCCAGCTTCATAGAAACAACTGGCTGCTGAAGAAATGTAGTGGCGCTTTTCCAGTCGTGATTCTTCAATACAGAAGTACTAATCCTTCAGCTTCAAATGTTGTAGTCCATAAACATACGAGAAATTAAAATAATTGTTTAAATCTTTTCGTAGCCTGGGTAGTCTTTCTATTTTCCATATCAAGCCTATGTTTTTCAGCGTTAAGAATCGTGTCTGAACTTTTACTGAGAAAAATCGATTCTTGGCTAGTTTTGTTTCATTTCAGTGTAGTTACCAAGATCCAATAGTTTTGAAGTAAGGAAAATTAACTCTGAAGGGTGTTAGGCATGTAAAGTTTTTTTGAAAGGTCGAGAATTTTACTTGCTTAGCATGGAAGCTAGTCCAGTTGATGGTGTTTAGCTGGAGGTAGAGAGGTAATTATTTTCAATGAAGTTATGCTTAGTAATGATGATCCAACTTTTCCTTGATTTTCCTTTTCAAAATTAAAAATTAGAAAGGTTGTTTATATATTATATGATTTTTTTTAAAATTTTTTGACATAAGATGTATAGGTTTTGGTGAGCTTAGGTGAAACCAGAGCGCTGCAATGGCTTTGTTTGTGATCATGTTGACTGTGTTTCCACACAGTGTTCAGTTCAATTACGTTTGCTTCTCAGAATTATGCTAAGCAAAATAAACCCCCCTTCAGTTTCTTTAAATCAGATGATTATATTGAAAATATTGAAGATGTTTACTATCTTAAGATATTTTCGTAAATAGCAACAACTAGCATTAACTAAGAATTGTACTTGTTGTGACCAATTCATATAGCGTAGATGTCCTTCTAGTTATCATGGAGATGTGAATTATTCGTGTTGGTAATTATCAATCAGTTACTGCTATTACCTTTATTTTGCAGAGTAATTAATATCACTTTTATTTCTTTTTCCTGATATTTTCCAAACATGGGATCTTAATGCTTTTGATCTTCTTTAAATCCTTTAATAACTTTCTGGCTCATTTCCAGAGTACCTCAAATTTTTTGAATTATTATCATTGCAAATTAATGCTCATTGGGACCCGGTGAATTTTAGATCTAAATAAAACATACTAATGTTATTCATGTTCTATAGATCTAATGAATTTCTGGAGTTGATATTTAACAGAGTATACATCTCTTGTACGGAGTTTTCTTCATAGTCTGTATTTCATGTTTCTACTTATTATTTTTGGCTTGGATGGATACCATTTTATGGAACCATGCTGATTGGATATTAGTTTAATATTTTTGAAGAAAGTAATATTTTTTGCATTATATTATATCTTGAAGAAAAATAAACATATGTATAATAAACTAACTGTATTTACTAGATCATATGTTAAATCAAAAGTCCCAGGATTAACATAAAAACCTGGATGAAAAAGGTAGTTCTGAAAGTTTGAGATTCCAAATTTTTCTGAGATCAGACTCTATTATTTATTATTTTAACATGTCAACAGTAATGCATCAAACTTCCTAAGTTGTCTTACATAGAGAAAGTCTTGTAGAATTACAGAGAGGTTCAAAAAGGTAGTTTTAATTTGACAGATTTAGAATGGCTTATAATATTAAGAAAGAGGGAGTCATAAAAATGCATAAGAGAAGTGCGCTTGTCTTGGGTAACTTATTTAAAAGGAAAGTATGCGGCGCGAAAGATTTGAAGCGCGGTGATTACGTTGTAATGAGAAAAACAAAATAAATCTTGAATTGTTGATATAGGCACTTGAAAGAAACGAACGTAAAGAAAAGACGTGCAACTTTAATATTTTTTTGATGCAAATTTACCCTAAAGTATTATGGATTTTTCTTTCATTGCTGCTCATATATTTTTCAGGATCAAGCAACAACCTATGGTGGTGGAGTGGTGTTTGTGTAATTTATTCAGAACTTTATGTTCAGGATTTACATTTTCTTATAAGAGTTTTATGAATGCTATTGATGCTCTACCTAGTAATGTCAACTAATTCTAAAATAGAATACCATGCTCACCACCAGTTAGTTGAGTATCAAGAACCAATATGTATTTTTGTATGTTTAATGGTTTAATATGTGAAATTTTGATTTGGTAATAATGTTAGAAAAGGGAATGTTTTATGCTGTGGCAGTGCTCAGAGGTAATTGAGGTTTAGTGTTCATTTAAAGAAGTTAATGCTTTAGGTTTTCTTGATGGAAAAGCTATTATTTACTCAGCCTAAAAGGGTTTCTATTCTGCAATGTGACATTAACAGAAATGAGTCAATTTATTGTATCAACTTATGGATGAACAATAAAGACAATAATGTTATCTGACATGATCAAAAGTTAAGTTATAGCGCAGTAATTGTTGTTTCAAAGTAGTGCTGGTTATGCTCTGTTATTGAATAGTTGTGCTTTTGATTCAGATCTTCAAGATAGATAAAGCAGTCTCTCTTCTCCTTTCACAAACTGCCATTTTTTAAATGGAGACTGTAAAAGATTAGTGATTCCACTATGATAAAGTCTTTTTATTCCTGCCTTAATTAAAAAATAAAACTATATGCACATCTGAGCTACAGTTAGTATGGATTTTTTCTTTATGTCTTTTATAATATTTTAAGTTTCCTTTACGCGTTCTTCTGAAAGTAAATATTTATATGCTGTCGAGGATTCTGCCTGTAGTACATTTCAGCTTAGATAACTTGTTTCCTAATTTCATACATACATAAGATGGATGGTTCAAATGACCCATTTTAAAACATAAATATTCATTTAGTAGTCTTGAAACTGTCGCTCAGCAAACCCTTTATGCCACTAGAGGTAAAGTCTGCTTAAATTTTTTATTTTAATTAACAGCTGTGCAGCTTATACTGCATGAAATAAAAGAAACTTAGCCATTTCAGCTTTAGTTCAAAAGAAGCTGTAGTTTTTAACGGTGGCTTCTGTTTGGGTAAAAATTGAAACACATCATCCATGTAAAAGAAGAGGGCCAGTATTGAATAGTCAAAGTGGGCCTAAACTGTATTTTTTTGAATAAAATAGCTTGACCTTCAAACTCCGATTATGGCTTCAAAGCAACATTCGTCGAGTATAACACGGGGATTTCTGCTTTCTTCTGCATGTGAGACTTTGTTCTCTAGTATTTAGTTAAATTTTGATAGGGTTATCTGAAAATTATATACATGTGCATGTAGACAGAGAGAGATCAAGAAAGGTGCTGTGAAGCTCTTTAGATTCTCTACACCATGCTCAAGATCCCGATCAGGCCAGGGCACAAGCCTGATGAGAAACTAGCTGCCAGAGTTGTGATTCCAGCGGCTCGGCAAGCCTCCAGGAGCATGGTTTTGGCTCAAAGAAAAGTTGCTTTACAGCGACACATTTTCCCTAGACTGGAGACCACACATGAGATTCTTCATTTTTTGGCACTCAGCTTTAGAGGATCGGCTTATCATAATCCCACCTTGTTTTTAAAGATGTTGTTTCTGGTTGCCAACCCATCCATCGCGGAGAGCGTTATGATTACTCCAGAACATGGTAATGCAAAGTTATCTGAGAACGCATCCAGTATTCTTAAGAAAGATAAACAGAGTCATGCCGTTGGGTTTTCGATACTGATTAGATTATACGCAAAAAGGAGTCTGGATTCTGGAGGCTGCAGAGAAAGCGTCCAAGGCTGTATAGGGAGACAATTAAGTGGTCTAGAAGTTTATTTCAACCCCAGACTGAGAGATTCAGAGCCAGACTGTCACAATCAGCTGTGTATGGTGGCTCAGCGTGGGATTCATGCAACTAAGCAAAGGAGCGAAATATGCCTGAGATCAAACCATTTTCCATTTCTTTCTTTGTTCGATTCTTATGGTGTAAGAAAAGGAGGCGATATTGAAAGTTGAATGAGTTCAGGTGCAAAAATCCAAGCCCAGCTGATTTTTCATGTTCAAGGGTGGTGGATTAATCATAACTTCTGGGTGGGGGTGCCTTTGATGTTATTAATTCCAGAGAGATGGCAACGGGAGTGAACCCAATAAAGCAAGGTAGGCAGGTAGAACGCCCATCGAGAACCGGTTCAACTTGAATAAAGAGACATACTCAATAAGAAGTCTTCTGGCCGATCTATCAGCAGTACTGTCATCAGGGAATGTACTTTAAAACTAGCAAAGCTGCTATAGGTTAAAGACCTTCTTATTGATGAATGTGTACTTCAATTTTACGATTTCATTATTAGTAATTGTAAGCAAGAGAAACTGGTAATTCAGTACAAAATAAATTTTACATTGAATTTCAGCATGTTTAATCCATATTTTTCAAAAGGTCTAAACACTTACTGTAATCTTAATCATTTCAAGATCAAGAGAGACTTTAAACAGTTTAGTTTGAAGTGATGTAGCCTGATGTTTTGAGAGGGTGACCTCTTCTATTCTTCCAGAACCGTATATTATGTATGTCATAAAGTGAATTGTTGACCACCCAGCAGGATTAGAGAAATTACGGCAGTTTGAACTGAAGAAAAAGCGCTGCTTCCTGTTTTAGTGCCAGCTGTTTTCAAAGTAGCTAAGGAAACAGGGAGAATATATGTTTGGTTTATATTTTTTTTTTTTGTTATGAAACAAAAAATATAGAAAATTCAATTGATATTAAAAAATTATTTTTTGTAGAGAGCATCAAAAGAATGTTCTCTGAGGCTTTGGAAAATTATTTTCTACAAAGGAGAACTAATTAAGTCATAAATGTTTTGAAAATCAGGCATGAATAAATTTTGAAAAATACTGGTATTCCTGAATTTAACATTATGTTTTTTAAAAAAAAACTAAAAACTAAAATATATTTTTGTGTGTTCCCTGTTCTTTGTTTTCCTAAGACAAAAACAAGAATTTTTCAAACACACAAAAGAGCACAGCTGCCAGATTGGTACCAAACTAAATTAACAAAAGAAGAGAGCCACGATAAAAACTATATAGATATTTTAAATAAGGGAGTTAATTTATTTGAATGAGATACAAATGGATACACATAAAGAAAATTTGAGTCTTTAGGTTACATGACCATCATGACACCTCAAAATAATATACTTTGAAAAGAATATGAGGCTTAAGATGGTGGTAAGTTAATTTTCAGCTCAGTGGGGAAGTTGTTAGACTCATTGCAAAGAATGCTTTTGAAAATAATAAGTAATATATTTTAAAATTTATGGTATAAAAAAGCATAAATGAATTGAAATGGAATTTTCTAGCCTATCAAGATTAAGATTTCATTGCAATAAGAACAGCTATTTATGTAGGAAACAAATTATAAATATTTAAAAATTCAGCATTTTAAATTCTTCACAACTTTTGTAGAACAGTAAAAGAAGTGATAAAATATTTATTTTGATTTATTATTTAAATCCATCTTATAACGTAAAAATATTGTTTTTTCATATTTTAGTCATATTTAATTTTCCAACTGGGTCATTCAAGCCACCTTGATTGTTATTGGGGCCAAACCCTAAACCAATTGTCATAAAGTTTGCCTCCTTAATCACTGAAGCTGAATTTTATTAACCTTATTTAATCGTTTATTTAAAATATTGATTAAAAGATGAGTAAAATAGATTTAATTTGTTGTTCTTAACATGGTTTTTTCTAAAATAACTTATTTCTGTAAATGTGCAGCTCTTTTTCATTTACATGTATTTATATTTTTCCTTAAAAATTATTTAATAGTAGAAAGACTCCAACTTAATATATGCGTGTCATTCCGGAAGAATCGCTAAATTCAAGACCAAATCATAAAAATTCAGTTCATTCATGTACCGCAGGTAAAAACGTCATCCGGAAGCTGCGCCGCCATATTTAAGAACCTTGGAGAGAATTAAGAGATTTGGGTAAATAACGCCATGCTGATCGCTTTCATGCCAATGGCTCCTCAATGACTATATTTTATTTCAATTTTAAATTACAAAGAATCAAAGGGAGAAAGAAACTTACTTTTGAATCCTCATTTTCCTGTTTTTTGAAAACCCCATTTTCCTCGAATCCCACTTCGAACCCTAACCTTTGTTTCAGTGAGAAAAGTCGAACCCCTATATGTGCAGAAGTCGCTGAGAAAGGGAGGAGGAAGAAAGAAAGAAAGAAGAAGACGGGTATGTTCAATTCTCGCCTTTAAATTGAAATTTGATTTTTAAAATTAAAATTATAATGTTAATTCTTTAAATTGATTATAAATTTTATAATCGAGCAAATTCATTTTTCTAGTATTTTTAGTAAATTGAGCCTATTTTAAATTAATGAGAATTTTAATTGATAAATTGTCCATTCTTAAATACAATTATTTAAATTTAAATTGATAAATATACTTTAACAATATAACGTTTCTATCTTTTAAATTGATTAGAATTGTAATTAGATTCAGTTTATACTTTATAAATTGCTCATTCTTTAAATTGATTATAATTTTTCAATTGATAAATTGCTCATTCTTTAGGATGACAAATTGATTTTTAAATTTAAATTGATAAATTGATAATTTTAATTGATAATCTGTTCATTCTTTAAATTGATTATAATTTTTTAAATTGATAAATTGTTCATTCTTTTTAGATGACAAATGATTTTCAAATTAAATTGATAAATTGATAATTTTTTAATTTGATAAAGGTTTTGTGCCCTTAAATTGATTATAAATTTTTTGTAATTGATATATTCATTTGTATACTTGGTAAATTGCCTATTCTCAAATGATTTATAATTTTTTTAATTAATAAATTGCTCATTCTTTTAGGATGACAAATGATTTGAATTGTGAATTAATAAATTGATAGTTTTTTAATTGATAAATTGCTCATTCTTAAATTGACGGTAATTATAATTGATAGATTTATTTTTATATCAGAAACAAGCTGTACTTCAGTTTGGATTATAATTATTTTATTTATTTTGTAGATGGATTTGCAACATATGGTTATTTAATCGGCTCGTTTATAAACGACAATCGATTTAGATTGATGAGCATCATTCGCAGCAATCCAGCAAGATGGGCAATCAAAAGATAAACGAAGTCGTTCTTAAGATTGAAAATCGGCAGCGAAATAAAAGTTAACTTTCAGCGTGGTTGTTATAAATTAACGGGCCCTCATGGCTTAATACGAGCAAAGATGCAATTACTGAATTTGTTAATAGCGCGGTGTATCTCCGGCCAAAGAATCTGGCGAATACTTAGAACTTCATTTTGGCAACGCGAAGAAGGTTTCCTCAATCTTCATTAAAAGCTTGATTTATATAAATGCAAAATGCAACAATTGTTTCCGCTTATAGTCAAATCAGCACCCAACAAAGTGGACACACCAAATAAAATAATGTGTAGTGATATGTGTAAACTTAATTTAGACATTAAGATGATTTGATATTCGAATCTATTAACCTGAAGCGCTTTACGTTTTCGTGCCGACGGCAAAATAAACGCTTGAAGCGGCACGTTAAAGTCCATTTCACACAGCATCATGGAAGAGGATAAAGAGCGGAAACGATCCGATATCATCGGCGTCAGCAAACCCACGACCGGTTCCATTAACGTCCGCGTTAACCGCGAGTCATCCCGCTTTGCGATGACGCCAACCTCCGTCATCCTTTCATATCCGATACGCAGTCATCGGCGGAAAGTTAGCGTTAACAACCAAAAATGAAAGAGAAGCGAACCACGCCGTAAAGATCATCCATCACCAACGTCATCGAACGTTATCAGCTAACAACAATGAGATCGCCCATCAACAAGAGGCAGCCCGAGTTGCTTCACGGAAACACGAATCTGGTTAAGACATAAAGAATTTTAAAATGCAAACGGAGCGCACCATGAACTCACTATTCATATCCGTGGTCCCGCTGAACGATGATTGAATAACATGATATGGTCGCGGAACGGTCAATCTTAGTCATCGTTTGATGTTCAAATATTATTTTTAACGCCAACATTGATTGAATATGTCAATCAACTGAACAACTGAAAATCGGAATCGAAAACACAACACGAAACAACCAAATCAAACATGAAACGAACCAAATCTAACACGCGCCGCGTCGAACAACTGAACAACATAAATACAAACGAAATTGACGTGAGGGCGGTTAATGCTTATGTCGTCTCCACAACACCGATAAAATTCGACTGGCAGTTGAGAATGAGTAACACCGCCCTCGATCCGATAATGAGTTTGCATAAGTTTCTAATTCGCTATAATGCGATGTGACACTTCTACAAAGCGATTTCAGATCATCTACCAGCCACAGCAATAATATCTTCTTCATCCTCACGACCATACGCGCTGGTTGCACGCTTTCAGCAATATCCGCAGCGTTTCTTCATCCCAAAAACGTAGCCGGGTCCATGCATTAATTGCAAACGGGCTGAAAATCAAAATGCTCCGCCATATCTTTTTTCAACTCTGCGTTTTAGCAAAATGTTTTTTTCTTCAAACTCAGGACAAGAGAATTGTTTTACAATGTCGACCGCTTTGATAAATACCAACGCTTAGATAATATTCATTCAATACCACGACCATTAATTATAGTTGACTCGGTAAGACAATATTTTGCGGCATGTAAAAACAGTGGACTCATCTAAAGACATTTATGTTATTCAACTAACGTGCGGGTGACCAAAGAATGTATGCTATACTCAAAGACTGATGCCGCAGCCTTCTAAAATGATCGGTTTGGCTCATGATAATGGACCAAAGATACATACCTTGGTCACGTGATATGATAAATTTTCCACCTTAATAAAACGTAATCAATACTTAACATGCCAGAAAGCCACGTTGTTCCTTCGCCGGAAGAATCGGTAATATCGGCATTGCCGGCTAATTTCGTACGCACACAACATCGTAAATAACAACTTTTCTTACAAACCTCTTCTCGTTTCTTATGATGTTAAGTCAAATTGATGTATTCATCCATTATTAATCGCCGGTTCTTAAGCAAGAAATTTAAAGGCACCAAAGATTTTAGTGATGACAACCAAGAACTCCAACGGCATTCGTTTTTCGATAGGCGGCGATCGATTGGTCACGAACTTATTTTGCAATTCGGAAGAAAAGAGTGACGCACTCATTCAAAACCTCACCAAAAATCTCTCTATATACATAGCGGAAGTGGGTCAGATACAAGATACTCTTTTCGCACCTTCAACTCGATCACGATATTAACCATTCTACGGGCTCTGAATGAACCACGAAGTAGCCTTCTTATCCGCCCCGATTTAAACCCTTTCGTGACTTCTAGCAGAAGATAACAGAACGGCAAGCTCATCATTATCTTCAGCACGGCACTTCGGGGTGATTGCGAAACGATTCATATAACTTGATTTAACAAACGAAATGAAAGGCAATGGGGCAGAATGGAGTACTTAATTTATGTTAGTCAACATGACTGATGAAAACACAGAAAATTCATCATATTATAATTAATTATATTTTAATTTTTATATCATGTTAGTCTTGTAAATTAATTTCTACGAAGAAAATTAACTTTCAAATTTAAATTTAAAATCATACTTATATAATATATCCGTTGAATCAAGGATTATAGAAAAATATACCCGTTAAAATATAACCAAGAAGTTTGAATTATATTTTTTGTTAAAAAACATCAATATTAAACATATCCCATATTTTGCAGAGATCATCACACAGGGAAAGTTGAAATGAATATTTGGCGTACTAAAATACTTATTCGGGTTGAACAGGTCAGCACTTCCATTTTGACGATTTATCGGAAATACTAAAACATTTTCTATAACAAAATCAGTAGTAAAATTGACTCAAATTTGGTTTTCAAAATTAATCTACCTGCTAGAAAGGGAAATAATTTTATTATTGTTTAAAAAGGAACAAGTTTAACAGGAAGAAATGATTCAGAAATGGTTGTGGCAAAGTCTGATCCAAAACCAGAATAGCCAAGGAAGAACTTTTACAAACACCCCTTGCAATTCGCACTCTCTCTCCTATATCTCCACATCGTTAAACTTTCCACTTCCATTTATTTCTTCAGCTTCAGCTTCCATCTTCATAGCCCGCTTTCAAACGAGACACTTTCAACCGAAACATTCACCACAGGAAAATCCCAATCTTTAAGAAACCAGCCAGTCAAAATTCCAAGAAGAACCCTCCATCGATGCTGCTGATGCTAAAGGAAACAAGGGTAAAATTTTTCATGCTGAATCTTTAAGTTACTTCCCGGAGGAAACGAGCAGATAAATAAAGAGTAATTTGAATGTGTTGTATTCTTTCTTGTTTTAGTCTTTGGAAAATGAAGTAAAAGATAATACCGGTTAAACCCAGTTGATTATTGGGAAAATGGTTTGGTATCATAAAATTTTTCTTTCATCTGGCTTCCTATATTTTTCTTCTGCAATGAAAACCACGTTTTTGGAGTTCTATTATTATTTGTTTTCTTGCATGAATTTGTCAAAGTTAATTTTGCTACAAAGTTGAGACTGGCGTCGGTATAAAAAAGATTAATTTTGTTTTATTCTCGGATTTGAACTGATTGTTTAGAGTTGAAGGTTGTTCTGTTGAATTAATTTAATAATAATTGAATAAAAATTTTCTGAACTGTTTGTTTTTGATTTCCAATTCATAACTAGTCTTATTAATTGAATATCAAAATTTGCTGGATTTGTAGGTTGGGGTTATTATATGCCTTGATTTCTTTTTGGTTAAATTATTTTACATGTAACTCCTAATTTAAAGCAGAAGAGCTGAAAACGTGATAGGAGAAGTACTTTCAAAGTGAGACGAGAAATCGAAATTCTTGAAGCAATACTTTATAAGGAGGTTATGGAAGCATGAGTGATGCTGATATTATTATGATGAACTTCGCTCCAGCCATCGACATGTTGAAAGCACAGAATTTCAATCAGATTTGAGAATCAAAGAACTGATGAAGATTGATGATTTGTATAATGCAAAGGAGAATGTGGGATGCAAGAGAATGGCATGATGAGATGAGAAGAGTTTTACAGAAAGTGGATGACATGATTATGAGGCAACTGTGAGAATGGTTTCTAAAGGTGCAGAATGTGAGCGATTCTAGCAGGCGTTAGCTGGGATAAATTTCTTCCAGGTATGCCAACTGGGAAATTGAGTAAGGAATGGTTATCAACATTAAGAACATGTATGCTTCGGCTGAGTTGGTTAGCACTAACTTTTAGTTGATGTTTTGTATGAGTTATGATCATACTCATGTTAAAATCCAACATTTGTATATCGCGAGGTCTCCGCTGAATAAAAAGTCCGGTTTTAGAGTCCTTCTGCTCGTAGCTGGAAATATTGCTGCTGGATCGGCAGCCCATATGGATGTTGCGATACCTCTGGCATAGATGGCTTCAGCACAACTGGATTGTTGCACCGTAATAATGGGCATAATTATTGCGCGTAGTTAAAAGTTGTTTTGACCCATCAATCGGGTCCTTGAGGAGTTGGCCTTAGTATTATTCGCATACATAACTGTCATGAGTTTTTCGACCTGTAAATTTCTTTAGTATAGTTCTTCAGCAACCAATCAGTCAATATGAGATGGGGAAATGGTATGGATTTCAAAATTATCGCAAAACCATGAAAGAGAAATACCATATCCGGCTGTCCGTGAAACCTTTTTCTTCAGAGTGAACGTACGTTCCTCTTTAACGAAAGACTTGCATAATTTCTTACGAAAGTGGCTTCGGGTGCGAAGTGGAACCCGTGTTATCCATTAAGGTTTTAACTTAGCCTGGTATTGGAGGTGGTGCTTGTTAGCCCATGCCTTGGTACATACTCCTTGAAGTGTTAATTATGGTCAACAAAACTACACAATTATCAATAATAAGCAACATTTATGCAACTTCAATTCATCAATCTTATTGGTCATATTCTCACCTGGCCATGTTTATTTTGTGTTGGAAGAAACTTATTTTGTAGAGTTTATAAAGTAGGTAGAGTTATTGATTAGGTGAATTATTTGAGCCAGGATGGAGAGGCAAGCATTGTTTTAATTTGAGATATTTTTTAATATTATAATGTGTTATAAGAGTAGTAATTCTAGAACTAAATTATCATTGTGATTATATGGAGCTATTATCATTATTGTTTAAGCCAAGTTGAAACCCGCTTTTGCCTAGGTGGCAATGTAAAGTTGGCATGTAACCTTTCACATCAAGCATAATATATGTTTTATCATTGAATATTCACAATAATGCAATAAAATTAGTACTTTAATTACAACTCTGCTGAGAAAATAGAAATATTTAGAATAAATTTGAATTTTAACAGAACAGTAAAGAATCAAATTCAGTGTTTGCAAAATTGGCTTAGCATTTGTGTATAATTTTTGGATGAAAATTTGGACAAGATGTTAATTTCAGATAAAATTTGGCTGAAAATAAAAATTTGATTTTGTTTGTATATAAAAGCAGGATGGTTCATTGAGTTATAATGAATTGGGGTTAGACTTTTGACCTAATCTCAGAGTTCAGATGGCTGGTTCGTGATCACTGTTTCTTCACTTAGTAAAGAGAGAAACTGTTTTATACTGTAATGTTATCTCAGTTATATATGCAGCGCACATGTGGGTGGGGGTGCAGGGTATTTATAGGTCTAACCTTCTGAAGAGGCTTACTCATTGCTGTAACTCCCTCAGAGGTTGTCTTTAAACTTTAACCTTGTTAATAGCACAATATTATTATATTGTTGAGAAAATTCTTAACCATAATTAAATACAATTTAGTAGCATCCACTGCCATGGGTTACTAACATTGTATAACCGAAGGAGCATTCTGAACCCTTGGTTGTTATTTCTCACCCTAAGCATATGCCGATTTATTGTATGTTTGGTAGATAGATGGCAAAAGGCTGGTTATAGTTCAATGAGCTGGGGGATATGTGAAAAGAGGAGCTTGAACCCGGAAAAAGTGTTTGTATGAGCTGCTCGGGCGAATTTGAGGGAGGAGATGGCTGTGAACGTTTCAGATGATGGAGGCTGAGGGCCCTCCGGCCAGTTTGATGAATCCGAGTCGGACAAAAATGTGCATTTAGGGATGATCCACCAGGTGAGGGGCCAATTCTAGGTGGCAAACACGCGTTTTTTGTTCCTGGTGGGCTGCATGGCATCCCCAAAAACAGAAAGGTCAAATGTCAGTTACTGTTGCAGAGTTGCTATCTGTTTAAACACTGCCGGTTGAGGGAATTAGTTGGAAAACGCTGCACATCTGTGGGAGGATGGAACTTGTTAAATCACCAGTAAAGTGTACCAGCTAATTTGCTTTCTGCTGTTTGTTTTCTGATCCATAAATATTGGGTTGCAGCTTTTTTTAAAAAAGCCAATCTTTGTTAGGTAGATTTTTGTTCCCATTGGACCTAAACCTGGAA
>JAEQBH010008515.1:0-39149 GCA_016808115.1 Tetrastigma voinierianum
CGATTTATGATGAGTATATGGCATGGTTTATGATAATAGGTATATGATACGATTTATGATGAGTATATGATGCAGTTTATGATGAGTATATAATCTGGTCATAAAGGATATATGGTGTGGTACATTGTTGGGTTCTGTGTAAGTAATAACCATTTAAGTTGGGGGTCGTGAGGTGGGGAGTCCCACGGTTTGTGAAGTGTATATGGTACGGTACATTGTTGGTTTTACGGATAAAGCGTAGTGACTAAATCTTTATGAATTTATTGCATTTTCTCACGATTATTTTTCTTTTCCCGATAGCAGGAGGTTATATAATTTTATGCTCAATGGTATGTTGTAAGCTTGATTCGAGTTATAATTTCGAGTTAAATTTTGAGCGAGGATTTCATATTGTTGACTTGGTATAAATTCCAGGTTTGTGAAATGATTTTAAATGAGGAACTGCAAAGAATGTCGTGAGTCTTAAATAAAGGAATTTTTCGAAATTAAAGACTTTATTTCCTTATAAATTATGCCACTCTTGAAGTTTGTTATCTCACGTTTATTATTTTAATCGTTCCCTAGGTCTGGAACGGGTTCGTGGAATCACTCGTGCCGGCTCTCACGTCCTCGTTCTGCGGCGGAGGCTGCGGTGTCCCTATCATATCTATCTGCCTTTATATTATTGGACTTATGTATTTCATTTGTAACCCTAAAGTCACAAACACTCTTAGAATTCTCTAATATTTGTATTGAACTTTTATGGGTCCTTATTTATATATGTGGTGGGACTCTTATATATAGTGGGATATTAAACTAATGCATGTGTTTACTTCCACTCAGCAAAGTGGAGCTCCACACGTATCTTCCCTAGGGTGTACGGTGGAACTTCTAGGCGGGTTCACGGAGTCACGGGAGGGAATATCAGGGTAGGTCTGTCAAAAGTGAGTTTTGTCTTATAGCTTGCTTACCTTGAGCAATTAAGTCCATAGGGGTGTTTTACACCTAGTACCCTAATGTCAACTGGTATGGGAGTTGCTAACCCAAAGCTTGTTAAGGGATAGTAGAAAGCTTACAAAGGTAAAACATTGCACCATTCCAAACCTGGAACAAAATAACAAGAAATAGCATGAACTAGAAATTTGAAATAGATACAAAAATTGACAAATCAAGTTAGCAAATTATCATCAAGCCATATGAGGAAAACACGAAAAGATGTAGCAAATCAAGTTTGGGGGTACTCTTGAAAATTTGTTGATTAGACATGAAAGGAGGAGCAGTTAGAAGACAAAATGCTAAGAAAATGTATGCAGTTTGGGTCAATTTGAACCTAAAATATCCAGTTATTTACCCAAGTACCCTAACCATACATTACAAGCTCAAAAGATTTATTTGATTATGAGGGTTGTGTTTTGCCTACAGTAGTGGAGAATAATATGACCAACAAGCCTATGGGACCTAAATTACTCTGAAAGAATAACATTCTGCATAGTGACTCTCATAAGGCTACCTAATCTATAAATTAGTCATAAAGGGAAGACCAACACACACTCACTAGGTCAAGAACTATAACTATTTATTAACTATGAATTATAGGCTATATTGAATGATCTTCATTGAAAAATTTTAGGATCCTGAAAGTGAAGCTTAATTAGAATTGATATCACAACTGAAAATCTACTGAAGCCAAATTGCTGATTTGATTGAAAATATGATTTAAATGAAAAATGTCCTTAAAAATCAATTTTTATTGTTTGAGGACAAACAAATAGCATTTTCTTTGCTTGAGACAAGCAAAACTTTAAGTTTGGGGGAGTTTCATGAGTCTAAAACTCATCTATTTTTAAGCCCATTTTTCAAGCATATTTGAGCTTAGAGTCTTATTGACAATGGAAATTATGGAATTTTAACCGGTTATGTTTTGCGAAATTTGAAGAAAAAGCAAAAGTAGCAGAAAAGCAACAAAAAGGAGTATTGTTCAACAAGAGAGCCATGTCGCGACATTGGCTGAAGAATGTCGCGACATCGTGTGGAGAGTTTCAAACCAGTTACTTTAATGTCACAACATCGTTGCAAGATCGGTTGAAATAGGTAGAGCATAAATCTTCAATGTTGCGACATCGCGACGACAAAGGTTGGGACATCTCTTAAGACATCAGAACTTGCAATCTTGGCGACATTTTGCCTGGCGATCGACTAAAAACATAGAACATCAGCTTAATGTCGCGACATCGCTCAATGTCGCTGACATCAATTGAAGTGAGTAAAGCTGAAGATTGCAATGTCGCGACATTTCCACGACATCAAGATAAAGCCTCAACGTTGAAGACATCATCGAAGAATGTCGCGACATCAACAAATGACTTACAAGCAATGTAGTGACATTAGGGCAAGGTTTATGAGCAAAACATCGGTCCAATGGCCATTGACATGACCTGAAGGTATTGCAATGTCACGACATTGGGTGATCGCATCGAGTTGAAACACTAAAGAGCCAATGTTGCGATATCAATTCAATGTCACGACATCATCACGACATTGATCATGACATCAACAGCTAGGGCAGAATTTCTGGGCTTTTCGAAGAACGTGATTTTCGCCTTGTTTTTAGGGCCTAATAAAGGCTTTATAAATAGAAACTCAAAAGGAACAAGTGTCGACTTTTGGCGATCTTAGAAGTTATTGCGCTTTTTGGGAGAGTGAAATCTCCTTTGTATATATTTTCTTTTTCTTTTTTTATCTTTTTATTATTTATTTGATTTCCTTTTCTAGATTAAATTTTTCTTTATTTTAGATTAGAGTAGTGATCTGAACTGAGATTTCGAGTTGGAATGAATGTAAATCAAGCTTCAATTTCTATCTAAACTTCAATGGAATAAAGATTTACTACGGAATTCATTTTTTCCGATTTTGATTACAATTTCAATGAATTTGTTTGATTAACTAGTCATTTGTCATTTGTAATCTAGATGAAAGCTAAGCTCCCTACAGGAAGAATCTTTCATTAGGATTATGGTTTGTGTTTAATGTTGTTTTGAATTACAGCTGGAGTGATTAAGCGTGTTGCCACATTGACTATTTTGAATATCAACGTTTGGTACCTAGAAAAAGCTGTATCATTGATTTTATTTCTAGGAATCCCTTTGAGTGACACCCGAGAAATAAGATTACACGAGAGAAAGAAAGAAGCGGTCAATTGGGGTCAGGGTGGCCCGCGAGTGAGCAAGCCCCGAATATTGGCGGAGCTCGACTCGAGCTGGAAAAAGAAAAGATGGTAATTGGGCTTGACTTGGCTCAAGCTCAATTTGGCGTTTATTGTGTTTGAATTCGAGGCTTGAGAAAAAAAAAGCTCGGCTTCATTTCGAGTAGGCTCATTTATGTATCATAAATTGACTTATATCATAAAAAAATAAAGCTAGAAGTTTGGCTCGAGTATGCTATATATTAATATTAGAATATTATTATTTATCACTTATTTGAGTAAGCTCAAATAATTTCGACGAAGCTGGCTGGCAGATATTAAGCTCAAGTTTGGCTTGTTTAACAATTCGAGCTCGATATCGGGCTCGTTTAATTTTGAAGCCAAGGCGAGGCAGGCTTTCAGTCGAATCCATTGGCTTTCACGAACGTTTGTGAGTGGCGCACCTACTTGGGGGTAAATTACACTAATATTATTTGAACTAATGCACTTTTAGGATTACTTTGATACATCACTGGTGAAGATCTAACCTCTGACTTAAAGGTTCCCTCCTGGGTGACAGCAGGAGTGTGTTCCCAAGGAATGTGATCCACCTACTAATCTACTAGTTTAATTTTGAGAGGTTTCACCTTATTTGGGAGGAATAATCTACGACCACATTGTTCGCTAAGATTCTAATCAAGGAGAGGAATTTATGTCTAATGATGGTTAAGGTACTTGGTATTTTGGGAAGGCTTGCATTAACATGTCTATACGGGCAAGAAATTTCCAGTCCTAAGAGATGGTTGTAAAGTATTGAGAAGGAAAAATGGCCATATCTTAAAAGGGATCAAATCCTATGAGTAGCTTCTTAGACCCATTGACCGGAGATGAGAATGTGGTAAGATGGAGAGTGAAATGTGTGGTGTGAGGAGAAATCCCAATGCTACACCAACTTGGTCTTAGACAATTCCAGAGTTCATATCCAATACTTTATATTTTCTTGAAAAGCTTATGCAAATTGATGGATTATAACGTGATTTCATTTCGAGTTTTATTCCCGGTCTAGTAACTATCTAATCCATGTATTTTAAAATTTCTTTATATCTTATTCAATTATCTTTTAGAAATTGACATATTATGAAGTAGAGGTTCAAATAGTGATTATCTTGGGTAGTGGTGATTAATCTTTAGATTTTCAAATCAATCCTCATAGAATGATATTCGGACTTATTTTGTCCACTTTGTGCCCTTTTGGCTGTGCACTTGCGGTGATTTAGACCAAAAATCAATTTTAATTGCAAATTATTACTTACAGTGAAAAAAATTATATATTGAGTCAACAAGTTTTTGGCATTATTGTTAGGGATGGAATAATCTTTGGTGGCAGTGTCAAGAATCAGTTAGTTTTGATCTATGTAAAAATCAAGTCAATCATTTTTTCCCCAATAATACATAGGATATTAAAACTACGATCTTTGAGTTTGTTAGGAAGCTTCCTTTGTATGATTGCACTACAATTTTCCGATAGGCTGACTGTCCCATAGGCATCGAGCTTCTTCCTATTGCTCATGATGTCTTTCATAAATTTTACATAATTAGGCATTTGAGCCAAAGCATCGGCAAGCCAGGATATTGACCTCGAAGCTTTTACTATATTGGCTTTTAAATTGCTCATGAAAGCTTGGTCTTTCGAAATTTTTGAGGGAAAGGTAAGGGTGGGGTATAAATAGGAGGTTTGTTGGGAGAATTGAGTTTCCCTGGAACCATAACTTCTTTCTCTTGATTATTTTGTGTATTATCTACCTTTATCTCTTCTTGATTCATTTATGCACTAGTTGGCTCTCTTTCTGTCTCAGCATTCTTTTCCTCAGTTTCTATTTCAGTTTTTTTTTTCACTTATGTGGAGTCATCTAGCTCTCTCCCACTCCTTAGAGTGACAGTCATACACTGTTTAGGATTAGTCTCTATGCTACTAGGGAAAGACTTTGAAGATTTTTTTTTTAGGGATTGGGCCATTTGCCCCATTTGAGTCTCTAAATTCTTCTTAGTCACATTAAAGCTTGCTTGATTTGTTTCCAAATTCTTCACAGAGGCACCCATAGTGGAATAAATTTTCTCCATATTCTTCATCATCTTGGCCATGTTAATTTGACTATTTTCTAGCCGAGTGACTCTTGAGTCATTGCTCATCTTCATGTCATTTACCACGAATAAAAGCTCATTAAAACCAAGCTGCCTCACATTCCCTTGATGATTGGAGCTCGAAGCTCCTTTATTTTGGAATCCAGGAGGTGCCATAGTGGTACTCAATTGGTGAGGCTCATGGTGAACTATAGCTTGGTTCTTATATGAAAATTTTCATGATTTCTCAATCTTGGGTGGTAGTACAAAGGTAAGTTGTTGTTCGGCCGAAACATGTAGCCTTGGTTGCTCACATAATTCGCTTCTTCCACTTGATATGGGGATTGGCCATCATTGCCCCTCGTGCTTGCATATATGCAATTTCCCCCTAAGTTGGCTCTTTTGGATTTTGTTGATTTAGCTTAGTCATTAGAGCATCAAACTTCACCTCCAAAGAAGATATTCTATCCACATCATGCATTCCTCCTTGTCTTCTTCCAGCACTTCTTTTTGAAGGTGCTTAATTGTTGTTTTTGGCTAGTTCATTAAATAACTGATCGACTTCCCTCACGGTCTTTGTTGTGATTGATCCTCCACAAGCTGCGTCCACCAATGCTCTTGTTGAATAGTTCAGTCCATTGTAGAAGGTTTGCACTTGGGAACTTAGCTCATATCCATGCTATAGGCACTTTCTCATCAACTCTCTAAATTTGTCCCATGCAACATATAACGTTTCTTGGTCAACTTATCAAAACTGTGTATTTTCCGCACTAAGTTGTGAAGTGAATTAGGGTGGAAAGAATTTTTTTAAGAACACTTCAACCAATTCTCCCCATCTATTTATAGAACCCAACATCAAATTGTGAAACCAGCTCCTTGCCTTGTCTCGTAGAGAGAATGGAAAAAAGCTTCATCTTGATTACATCATGGACGACCCCGTTCATTTTAATAGTCCCACACAACTCCAAAAAATTCGATAAGTTGTCCATTGGGATCCTTCGAAGGATTTCCCCCAAACTGCTGCTGTTGGACCATAGAAATTAAAGCAAGTTTCAGCTCAAATTGTTTTGTGTCAATAGATTAGTGTCAAATCCCTGAATTATTCTCATTCATGGTCGGCCTCCAACAATTTCCAAGTGTTGGTTCTCGCATTCCAGTCATTTCAATATAAACTTAATGACCCTCATTGTATCTATCATTATGTTGATCTTCCATCCCGGTATTATCTACCTTGACCTTTCTTAACTTGGACAATGTTATTTTAATTTCCGGATTAAACGACAATAACTCAGAAACCCTTTGAGCTTTAGGACTTAATCTTACTTCCCAACATATACTAATTAGATAAAATCATAGTAATCCACTAACTACACCAACAAACATCAGTACAAGCCTGAATCCACAAAATTGTTCTAGAGAATGGATAAATCAAATATCAATATTAACAACCAGCTCTAGAGTAAAGTTTAGCCATACATAGCAACCTCAAACCTAACAAAATCGTATGAACCAAACATAATGCTGAAAGATTAAGAGAGAGAGAGAAAAGAGTTTAGGGATAAAAAAAATGTAAAGTAGAAGTCCTCAACTCTAAAAACAAGATAAAAATCTAAAAGAAATCTAAAAACCTTAAGTCGACCCTAGAGAAAAACCGAGTAGAGGATATTGTAATATAAAGTTCAAACCTAATTGATATAATTATAGTATTTATAGGCCTTGGAAAATGGGCGTATTGGGCTAAAAATGGGAATATTTCTATTCTACCTTGCTGTTAGACTTATTGTCTTAACATAGATCAAAACTGTTGAAGACCAAACTAGCAAGAATTAGCACTTGCCTCCCAGACTAAATCGGAGTCTTAGCGGCCTTAGCTTGTTTGAGACCCAAGATAATAAATATGTGTTTTCTTTGTATAAGAAGGCTTCATTTGAAAATGTTTTTTGGTCTAGTTCACTGCAAGTGCACAGGTTGTACAAGTAATAAAAGTGGATTTAAGTCCAGATATCGTTCCCATGAGGACTGATGAGAAATCTAAAAATCAATTACCCCATCTATTCAAGATCCTTACTATTTGAACTCCAAAGTTAAAAGTGATTTGGTTTTAAACTAAAGGAAATGTAAAAACTAAATAAATTCTATTCCTCTATATTAAAAATTCAAAATAATTTGATTGGAAGAGTTCAGCAGGTAAGTTAACCTTTGGGAAGTAGATCAGTGTACAATCATCAATTTTTGCATCATTTTATAAAATGGTTCAGCCATCAGTTGAAATCTAAACTTGTCAAAGATGCAAGGTATTATAGTTTGGATTTCTCCATACACCATACATTTCACTAATTAGAGATCCATGTTTCTTTTGAGATACATGAGTCTAATTAGTTACTTGTAGAATAGAATCCTCTTTTTAATATTTATGTATTTTTCCTTTTCAGTATTTTACACCCAAATCTTAGGACTGAAGAATTCTTGCCTCTATAAACAGGATAATGCAAGTTTTCTCTAATCTAATTGGTATCTCATCCATCAAATCTGATAAAATTCTCTATCTCCTTGATTAGATCTATGCTAACACGGGATCAAGATCCTTTCATTAGATAGAGGAGAAATCTCTGATCAATTAAATTGATACATCCAACTATTCTCACACCATGAGTAAATTAGTGATCTATCGAAATAATCTTTCAGAGTTCACTAGTTCCACAATATTAGTCTAACATACCCCCAGGTAACTAATCCATACTCTCAAGATTCTCCATCTCTATTCACTTAGAGGGCCTCACGAAGAGTAAAGCAAGATACAGTTCTTTTTTGGGTACACGCTACTAATGATACGGCCCCATTAATTTCAAAAGCATTTTGATTAAATAAATTCAAGATTTCAAACTATGACATTCTTTCAAGTTGCGTAGAAATCAATAATTAACATCGATCCATTCCTAGAGGGAGCTTAGTCTTTCAAGATTGGATTACAAATAATAGTGACTAACGGATCAAGAAAATTCATTGAATTTGCCAGCAAATTGAAATAGATGAACTCCATAAATTCTCCACATTTCATTTAATTAAGACAGTAATGAAAACTAAGATTTTACAATAAACCCAATTCGAAACTTTGCACCAGATCACTGTTCCATCCTAAGAAAAACTAACTAAAAGAAAAGCTAGCTAAGATTTAAGTGACAAAACATAAATTAAGAAAAATAAATGAAAAATAATATACAAGGAGATTCCAGCTACTAAGAAGTTCCTAGTTTGGTAGAAGTTATGCACAATGTCGTAGGTGTTCTATTTATAGATTTTCAAATGATGGACCACACTTCAAGGCTGAAATTGTGGATCCCCAAAAATCTAGCCTAATAGGTTGCTTTGTCGCAACATTGAAAATTATGTCGCAACATAGTTGTCATCTTTGTTAGGCTTTTTAGTGACTATGATTTACGTCATGAAATAGTTTCATGATTACTTCTTGAATTCTATCGCGTCAGACTTTGAAAATGTTGTGACCAGGGATTCTCTTTGAGATTGTCTTGAGGTATTAATGGCGTCGCGACACTTCAAAACATTGTTGCAACAACGTTTCATTCTTTGTTTCTCTTGAAACATAAAATTTCTTTGTTCTTTCTGAAAGCTTCTTACCATTCATCTTTGTTTTGTAATACGGCGACATAATTTTGAAATGTCGCGACATAAATAATCTTTCTCTGCCATGGCCGGTCATACATTCTCTTCTAGGCGCTTCTCTTTACCTTATGTCACGACATAGCTTTCCATTGTCGCGATAGATGTTTTTGCCTTTAGCTTTTCATCTTTGTTGCGACATAAATAACTGTGTTGTGACATTCTTTTTGTGGTTCTTCTCAATCTTTGTCGCGACAATATTTTCTTTAATCGCGGAGATGAGTTCCCCTCACGATTATGTTATTGTTGTCGACATAAAGTCTTGTTGTCTTGCATTGAATCCCGGAGCTTTTATGTCACTGACGAACTTGGAAAATGTTGCTATATTCCTTGTGATCTTTGTCGCTAAATTTGTATTTTGTTGCAACATTGAAATCTTTAGCCACTTAACCAACTTGTCTTGACTCGTCTCATTGCTCTTCCATTTCCTATCGCAACATAATTTTTCTTTTGCCCGCAGCCAGATATTTTTCACTTTGTAGCTCTTTATGTCGCAACATAAATTTGATTGTTGAATAGCTTCTCTTATCATTTGCTTGATCATGTCGCGATAGAGCAAATAATATTGCGACACATCCTTCTTCAAGAACCTCTCAATCAATATCACGACACAAAAACCAGCCGCGAAAAGTTATGTCGCCGATTACCATTATTTCACAACATTTATCCCATTCAATTTCTCTCATTTTGTATCGCGACAAAGTTGTGAAATGTATGTGAGCATTCTTCGGCACTCCTAGCTTGAGTTCAGCTTCATCTTTGTTGTGACATAATCTGCTCTGTGGTTCCCTTGAAATTATGTCGTGACATTTTTAAATTATGTCGTGACATTTCTACCTTAGCCAATTTTCCTTTTCTTTTATTCTTGGTTGCTTTTTACGCATTTTAAAACGCAAAACCTGAGGTTGGTAGATATTCCATAATTCAGCATTAAAATGAGTATAAACTTCCAAAATAACTAAGAAAAATGGACTATAAATAGATGGTTTAGGACTCATTAAATTCCACTCAAACTTAAAGTTTGCTTGTCCCCAGAAAGAAAAGAAAATTTTGTTTTGTCCTCGAACAATTGACTTTTATTTTAAGGACATTTTTACGATCCTCCACCCCAGACATCTTTTCCTATTGAATCCATGATTTAGGCATTTGAAAAGCAAGTCAGTAGTAAAATTATGTTTGAACAAGTTTCCCATCCAGAACTAGGAAGATTTTCAAGTAAGTTCACTAAACAGGCAAATAATTCCCATAGTATGAACAATTCAGTTATTTGACCATGATCTATGAGTGTGTGATGGTTTTCTCACATTTTCATTGGCAGATTAGTTAATCTTCTGAGACAATACTCAAATAATAAACTCCTCATTGACTTTTCTAAGTCCCATATGCTTGTTTGTCATATTAATCTCCACTAATGTAGGCATTTACCACCTTCAAAATCAATTAGGTCTTTTAGGCTTATAATGTGTGGCTTGGGTAATTGGGTAGATGAATGGACAATTTAAGCTCAATTTTACGCAGATTCCACTTACAACTCAAACCTATTGCGTTCATTCTGCATCCTTGACTTTTTCCATTTATATAAACTTTCAAACAGACCCAAACTTGGTTTGGTGCATCCTTTTGCATACTCTCTATTGTGGTATTTTTCTTGACCACTTTCAGACTATAGATTCTCTTCCTCATATTAGAAGCTTTTTCACTTTTCATTTTCTATCAAGGTATATGGAACAGTGTAATGTTTTTTTCTTTTTAAGCTTTCTACCACTTAACAAACTTTGGGTTAGTAACTCCCATACTAGTTGGCATTAGGGTACTAGATGTTGAAACACTCCTAAGAACTTGATTGTTCAAGGGAGGAAGGATACAAGACAAAACTCATTCCACCTTGATACTTTATCTTTTCACAGCTTCTTTTCATCTTTCCTCATCTTAATTAGTTGTCCTTTCTCAACCCTTCTTATCATCTTTCAAAATTCGAAATACTACTCCCCAAAACTTGTCCTCTTCTATTATTGATGTATTTGTCATGCAATCTGGGCAAAATAGGGTTCCTTTCTTGTAGGATTAGATTTAAGGGAGAATTTAGGCTTTTCATTTGCTGGTTGATGATGAAATTGGTTGTTGGCTCAAATAAGGAACTGAGGTATACACATATGCATATTATAAGGGTAAGCTTTGAAAGGTTCAAACTTCCAATAATGACCTATATCATTTCTTGTTAGTGGTATTGCCTAGGATTTCGCCTAGACTAATAATCTAACAAGTTCTAGGACTTTGGGGAGATTAAACTGTGAAGGATCCCAGAAGATGTCCCTAATCGTAGCACAATTTGTTTTAGAGGTACTTTTGACCATGTGCATTGTTTATCAAGATTCATAATAACTAAACTGTTTATAGAAACAAAATTATAGGTCTTATTTGTTCCATCATTTGTTTAAATCTTCCCTATTCTTGAAGTTCAACATATTCATTGATAATATTACAACTTCCTTTTTCAATTCCTTTAATCCTACCCCCCATTGGTTTCAAAATTGTGTATTGTTTGGTTTCTAGACATGTTATTATGCTATTTTACAACTCAAAGGCTTACACAAATCAAAACATTCAATTCAGAAAAATTTAACATAGCCACAATTCAATTCAGTCATTGTTCAAATTCCACCAAACAATTCACAACTACTTAGCAAATAAACCCAAGAAAACTGGTTTCTCAGAAATTCATTCAACAAAGCTATACAACTAAAAAATTCACATCAATCTTTATTTATTTAAAATCAGAAATGAAAAATAAAATAAACAAGAAGATCACGAGAGAGGAAAATGGACACAAATGTTTACAGCGATTTTTCATTTAAGTTTTTCAGTCTGAAGTTTTATTTCAAAGATGGAGATAAGGGAGAAACAACAAGGTAAGTCATTTCTTTATTCTATCATTCTTATTGGGACGGTTCAGATTCATTGGTTCAAACTTATAACCCGTAGATGAAGGAGAGAATTCAGGGAATTGGACTGGTGGTCTTTTAGCCTTGCTACCTTCTTCTTTGTTAAATATAGACCACTCCATGGAAATAGCCATTTTCTTAATGAGATTATCTTGTCTCTGTCCAATGGAGTTTAGAGTTCCCTCAAATTCACCTTAGGCAGAATACATCTTGATCAAATTATTGTTAACCATATCGAAACTCTTAGTCCATAAATTTTCCTTGTAATTGAGGGTTGCCTCCATATATCTATCCCTCTTCTCTATCAGCTTCTTGATCTCTTTCTGATACTCCTTATATAGATATCCAAAAGCATCTGCCTTTTGCATCAGATTTTGCTCCATTGCATCCTCCCACTCCTTCATTATCTTCAACAGCTCACTGTTCCTTTTTACTGATGAAATGAATGCTTTCTCCCTTGTCCTGAGTTCTCTTCTTAATTCTTTTTCTCTTTGTTCCAGTTTACTCTTCTATTCTTCATTGCTCTGTTTGAGTGCATCCTTTAAATTTTGATATCTTCTTCTTAGCTCTTCATCCATATACTCATCTCTCAATTTTAGTTGAATCCTTAATTGTATTTCCCTCTCCTGCATCTCTTGCCCCATGACTTTCAGCATTTCCATCACTTTTGCATTGTTGTTGTGCTACCCTAAGCTCTCGACTGGCTCCTGATGGATTTCTCTTAATTACGGGATCACAGTCAAAGATAAGACCCAACTTCTACGCCTCTCTTGATACTCTTGAATCGGGCTCTCAAACTATACTTGTTCAATTTCTCTAGTATCCCCTTCCTCTTTTTCAACTTCTACTTCCTTTTCCTTTCCTCTATTCTTTGTCCCCTTAGTTATTCCTGTCAATGTCAAAGGAGAAACTTTAGGACATGTTTCTTCTTCTTCCTAATCTCCTTCCACACCTCCTAAGATGCACAGTCTTGTGATTAGTGCTTGATGGGGGTACTAATCCCCTATAAATGCCTTTATGATCTTTCGAAAATTGATTTCTGTTAGCACCAACACTGAATTTGTATCCCTTCAAGGCAGGCTTTACTTGATGTCGCCTCCCCTTCTCCTTATTTGTACTCGGGTGTTTAGATGGTAAAATGACTGAGTAAATGAAATAGAACCAAACCTTGGCATCTTTAGTCAACAAGCCTCTTGCAATAGACTCATGGGGATTCTTCCTTGTGGCATTCCATTTCCCCTTCCCATATGTCAGCAGATCAACAATATTATGGAAATCCTAGTTCTTTCACAGTCTCTCTTAGGCTTTGGGCCATTCTTTCTCTCATTTAGATTGAAAGTTTCATCGATCTTCTTCCTTGTTGAGAGCGATATCCACTGACCTCTAACATACACATTCTTTTCCTTTATTCCTACCATGTTCGAGTAAAATTCCTTCACTATATCCACAAATCCAAGAGCTTTATGCTCACCGAATAGGTGCCATCCCTTCTTCTCAATTACTTCTTGGAAGGGTAGACCAGCCCTCTCTTGAAACCTCTTTCGCCTATGAAATCCCTGTGCTGCAACTTGTCTCTCTAAGCAAAGTAAGCAGCTGCACCCAACAAATCGCTTACTTTTTTCCTCCCGCTTTCATTTCTGGCTTCTTGACTCCTGCTCTTTTACGGTTTCTTCAGTCGGTTGTTCGTTCTTTGTTCTTGCTTTAGGTATTTCTTCTTCCTACACTGCTCCTGACTAAGTTTCTTGACCAACTTCTTCCTCAACTTCTGTGTATTCTTCCATCATTTCATTCAAGTTCGGAATCAACTTTGATGAGTCAAACATGGTCGAAATACAGTTTTAGGGATCTAGGGTTTTCGAAGGAAGATGAGAGAGATTTGGTGAAGGAAGATGAGTGGGTTGATGGTTTGAGAAAGGTGGCCTTCGATTTCAAAATTCTCTGTTATAAACCAATTGATTATTTGTGCTTTTCTAAGCTTTGCAACAATAGAAATTTTTGTCACAACCTAAACCTTAGGTTTTTAGGCTTAAGTTATGTTGTGACATAAAAATAATTGTTGCGACAAACAATTCACTTAGGGTTTTTGGAACCTATGTCGCAACAAAGAAGAATAATGTCGCGACATAGTTCATTCTGCTTGAGTAAAATAATGTCGCGACATAAAAAGTATGTTGTAACATAATTGTCTGCAGCTTTAAGAAGAATAATGTCGCGACATAAAAAGCATGTCACGACATAATTTCCTGCATTTTCTAAAAGGCTAAACCAATTTTTGTCTTGACAAAGAGCAATAATCTTGCGACAAAGAAATAGAAGACTAATGTCGCGACAAGAAAAGTATCCGACAATCGATAGATTTTCCAGCTTTTACAATTAACATTCTTTCAACTATTAAACACACAAGATAGTATGCAATACATTCATACCACTCAAAACATACTTGTAAAGACATATCTAACATCCAGCGCATCTCAATTCCAAAAGTATGAACAACACATTTCATTTCTTCATTTAATATAATTCAACATGATGATATATAAAGTATTCAGAATGGGAGCATGACATATATTTGCTTTTAGGTTTGCTACATAAAAAGCCATTCCCCAAACTTCAATATGCATTATCTGTTAAAAGATAAGTTAGGGACGCTGAAGAACTCCCCCTTGTAGCACTTTACTGCATATTGAATTGAGAAGAATGCTTCGAATAAAATTGTCTCTAATTCAACTTTACTTGCCTAAAAAATAAGCAAAAATTCACAAATAAAATTTAAAACAAGAAATTAAAACTAATCTTGAACACACAAAATTTAACAAAATTAATATAACTATATGAAAATTAAATTTTCTTGGGTTTGCCTCCCGAAGCTACTTTCGGTTAAAGTCTTTAGCTAGACATTTCTGTGGTGTTTCACTTTTCGAAAAATTCTTCTCTACTCTTCAATAAAGTTAATCTTCATTTATGTTCTCTCCAAGATAATGCTTTGCCCTCTGACCATTAAGTTTAAACTCATCTCCAGAATCAGTTTTCAATGTTACTACTCCAAAGGGTGTACTTGCTACTACTGTGTAAGGCCCACTCCATCTTGACTTCAGTTTTCCTGGAAAAAGCTTGAGCTTAGAATTGTATAATAGGACTACTTCTCATGCTTTGAATTCCTTCCTCATAATTTTCTGATCATGCCACTTCTTTGTCTTATCTTTATAGATTCTAGCATTATCATAAGCTTCATTCCTCAATTGCCAATTCTTTTTCATATCTTTGTAGATTAAAAATTATGTACATAAACTTCATTCTCAACTTTTCCATTTCATTCATTTTAGATCTCTTTTCCTTAGCGACTTGGAACTCAGTTCAGTTTCTTGATGGCCCACATAGCTTTATATTCGAGTTCTAAAGAGAGATGACAAGGTTTCCAAATACAACTACGTATGGAGACATTCCAGTAGGAGTTTTTAAGCCGAGTTTATAAGCCCACGATGCATCCACCCTAACAGCCTTATAGACTAGTCTTTTACGCAGGTTCACTTTGTTTTCTCGAATTTTCTTGCTCTCACATTTGGAAATCTCGGTTGCCCATTTGATTGAGGGTGATAAAGCCCCATCCCATTACATGTTTGATTTCCTCTACGCATCGATTTTCATGAAAACCTTGTTTACAAATAAGCCCTCTGCTCCACTACATGATTGTTATAGGTGCTCCAAATCTGCTCAAAATATTTCTTTGAATAAACCCAACCACTATGCTAGCATCATTTATGGGACAAGCTATTGCTTCCACCCATTTGGATACATAATCCATAGCTAGGAGAATGTATAGATTTCCAAATTAGGATGGGAAAGGTCCCATCAAGTCTATCCCCCATACATAAAAAATGCACATTACCCTTTAGGATTCCTTCTTTTGAGGCATCTCATTTCTTACCTTATGTACAGCCCATTCTCTAACATTTATCACAATGTTTTACCCATTCAAAATAGTCTTTGAATAGAGTAGGCCAATAAAACCTGATTGGAGAATTTTATGGGATGTTCTCTCTCCTACAAAGTGTCCTTCATATGGTGATGCATGACAATTATCAAGAATTCCACCTTGTTTTGTTTATGGTACACATCTCCTGATAATCATATACTGCTCCTCTTCTGAAAAGTAGTAGGTCATCCCAAATATGAATACACTTTCTCAGGTTCTCAAACTTCCCTTTTAACGGTGGTTTGAACTAAATGCACGGCGTAATTCCTGAAGCTAAGTAATTCACAATATCAGCAAACCAAGGTACTTAGACTGATAACAAAAACAACTGCTTATCAGGAATTTTTTCTATTATTTCAATTTCATTTTCCTCTTCAGTAGTCTTTTCCATTCTAGACAAGTGAACAACTATCACATTGTTACTACCCTTGTTGTCTTTGATTTCTAAATCAAAATCTTGCAGCAGTAATACCCATCTTGTCAGTCTTGGTTTGGCATCTTTCTTTGTCATCAGATATTTAATAGCAGTATGATCAGTGTGTATTATAACATGAGACCCTAATATGTAAGGCCTGAATTTTCACAAGTAAACACCATTCTTGAGCATCTCATTTTTGTGGTAGTAGTTCTCGTAACCGTTGGAAGGTTTCTTGGCATAGTATATGGCCTTGAATATATTCCCAATTCTTTGTCCCAATACTGCTCTCATTGCATAGTCAGCTTTGTCATCACATTTCAAACCCCCTAGCTGATCAAGTGTTACCATGATGGGATGTAGTCAATACGGACAATTTCTTCAAATGCGACCTTGCGGGATCCATCAATCAAACTTGCATCTTTTCAACAATATACTGACGTTTTAGGAGTTTTGAAGTCCCTTATAAATCTTCTGTAAAATCTAGCATGTCTAGTTCTTTGTCCCAATACTGCTCTCATTTGCCGAAGTCAGCGGCATCACATTATTTCAAAACTCCTTGTTCGTAGGGTCAATGCGGACTTAATTTCTTCAAATGCAGCCATGCAGGATTCATCAAAAATCAAACTTTGTCTTTTCCTTGATATGCATAATGGTCTAGAGGTTTGAGAAGTCCTTATAAATCTTGTAAAATCCAACATGTCTGGAGGAAACTTCTATGCTTCGCATTGTAGGTGGCGGGAGGTCCTTATAATAGCAACATTTTCTTGTACACTTCTGGCTTTCGATATAAATATTATGCTCTAAAACAATACCCTCTTGCTACCATGAAATGGCATTTTTCCCTGATATTGTTTCCAAAGGGTACCTCAGCATTTCTCAAACTAGATCCATATCTTGAGAAGTGCATCCATGAAGATTTCCATAACCTCTTCCGCAAACACGAAAATATAGACATCATACATCTTTGAAGGTGGCAGAGCATTACCAATCAAATGGCATCCTTCTAAAAACAAGCGCGTGCCATAAGGGCATGTATAAGCCGCCAATCTTCTCGATCTCGGAAATTTATAACTGTCAGTTTATATCAAAATATCCATAAAAAAGAATTAATAGGGATGTCCTACTAACACATCCCGACATTTAGTCAATGCTGAGTAGAGGATAATAATCCTTTCTTATACTTGATGTTCGATTTTACGTAGTCTATACATACCCTTCATCCTGTCACAGTTCTTATAGAAATCAATTCATTCTTCTCATTTCTTATCACAGTGAATCCACCCTTTTTGGGAACCACATGAATTGGGCCCCAAGGGCACTACGGATTGCATATATAAACATTAACCATTTTGGTACTTTGCTTTTGTTTAACTTCTTTCATTACGGATTTAGTATTCTTTGATGCTCAAAGGGAATTCTTGCATTATCCTCAAAAGAGGATCTTGTGCATGAATATAAGGACTCATGCCTTTAAATCTTCTATTGACAAGCAATTGCTTCATCGTATTTTTGAGAATTTCAATGGTTTTGTGCTGTGCTCGATTAATGCGGCGTATAATAACAAGTCTTTTAGTTCTAAGCATACTTCAAATGACTAGGCAATTCCTTCAAGGTTAAACCTGGCGAACTTGTTTACGTTCTTTTTGCCTTCTCCTCATTCTTTGTATTTTTCCTGAGCTATTCTCATTCAAACTAAAGATTGTTTCTTTTAAATCAAAACTAGAATTCAACCATTCACAATCAAGATCATTAAGATACTAGAAATTTGTCTCATTTTCATTGATTTAATTATGAAAATTACAACCAAATATTAGCTCAGGACTGATGGGAACTATTGTTTCTCTGATCTTTGTCTAATATTTTCATAATCGAATTTGTTTCGGGCTTTTGTTCAAGTTGAAATGTCTTGCTAGCTTCTCCGCTGAGAGTAGGTTCTCCTTTTTTAACATCTATCAAGGTAGCTCTAATGAGTGGGAAAAGGTCTTCCAACGATAGTGGAACCTATAACGATGTGCCATATCCATGACTACAAAGTCCACAAGGAAAATGAATTTTCCCACCTTGATTAGTACATCTTCAAGGACTCCTTTTGGCTATGTCATTATTTTGTCTGCCATTTGCAAGGTTACAGCTATGGGAGTCAGTTCCCCCAAACTAAGTCTCTTCACCACTAACAATGGAATCAAGTTTATGCTAGCTCTTGAGTCACATAAAGCCTTTTTGAATTCAAAATTCCCAATGGTGCAAGGAATGGTGAAGCTATCAAGATCATGCATCTTCTACATTAAAAGCTCTTCTAGATCTTTACCTTTGCATGTTGCTATTAAATTCACCACTCTTTCTTCAGCAAATTTTCTCTTCTTACTCAGAATGTCCTTCAGAAAGTTAACATAGTTAGGCAGCTAAGTCAATGCCTTTGCAAAGTACCCAAGATTAATGTATCTTCTTGAGGGCAGCATCAGGAATCTAGAGAATTGTTCCTCCATTTTTTCTTTCTGAAGCCTTTGAGGGAAAGGAATAGTAGACATGTAAGCTTGTTTTTCTTCTTTCTTTTTCAATTCTCCTTTCTCCACTGCTGTTGAGTGCACTTTTTTTTTTTTTATTTTCTTTTTCGGCCTTTTAAAATTCGATTTTAGTACTTAACTTAGTCTCTTTTCCAGTTTCTTCTTTCCCTTCTTTTTCTGTCTTTTTCTTCTTTTCTTCTCTTCTGCTTTTTATCTCTCTTCCACTTCTCACGAGTCACACCATCTGATCATAGGTTCTTCTTTGTATCACCCAGGAGCATCCTTGGATTGATTTTACTGCTATAGGAGCATGGGTGCCTACTTGTGTCTTTGTTTAGAAGGCATTTGTGTTGGTCTGAAACACATTTGTGTTTGCTTGAAATGCTACTAGCTCAACAAATTTCTGCTCATGAATGATGGTGACCCTCTTATTTTCTCCCCATGAATGTCGACATCGATAACAAATGAATGAGATCTCTTGCCCATAATTTTTCACGCTCTCACGACTTTCTTGTTGTTGTTGTCACTTGGAACCCATGTGGAGCATCTTGTTGATGAAAATTCTACCGATTCTTGCATTGCTCCATCTCCATATGAGAAATTCTCATGGTTCCTAAGTCTCTTAAAGTTAATAGTGGGTTGGCAAGTTACGGGGTTGGCTTAAGTTGTAAGGTTCTAATAGCATTAAGCTGTGCCTCCTCGACTTGGTAAGGACCTTCCCTCATGAGCTAGTCCTCTTCGGCTACTAGTCTTTTGCCATTTCCATCTCTGCTGTTCCGCTTCGTATGATGAGGAGTGCATTCTTCCATCTCATGAACCCATTCGCATTCATCAGTATCAGTTTTTATGGCGTCATTATGTTCAACTTCTGTCACTCCTCTTTTAAATGTAATCTGTTGTTGCTCCCTGAAGTCTCAGATGGAGCTCTATAGTTGCATTGTGAATCTTCAATCAACTCAGCACCTCCTGCTCTTTCTCTTAAATAATGCTACCCATAGTAAGGAGTGCATCAATTACACCTTTGGAGGTATAATTCATAGAGTGATAAAAAATGTCCATTTGTGTAGTTAGATCTATGCCATGCATTGGGCATCTCTGCAACAATTTCTTGAATCTTTCCCATGCAGTATAGAGACTTTCGTCCACTCCTTGTTTGAACACTATGATTTCCCTTCTGAAGTAAGGGTAGGAGGTAAGAATCTGCTCATGTAAGCCTCCACCAACTCTTCCTAATTATTCACTTATCCATATGGTGATTCAAATGTGAGTGGCTGCCCCCGTCTCGATGAAAAGGGCCAGATTTAGAAGCGGTGCCTTAGGTCTCACCCCATTGACTTCCTTTGTATTTTCCATCCGCAAGAATCTTCCCATATGCTCATTAGGATGTTCACTTGGATGCCCAGTGTATTGATGCTACTGCACCATTGTGATCAAAGTTGGCTTTAACTCAAAGTTATTGGCTTCTATAGCAGGTTGTCTCATAGTAGAATATTCATCTTGAATAACTCGCCTCCTAAAATCCTTCATAGTCATTTGTCTTTGAGGTTTTTCTGCTACTGTTTCTTCTGGAATCGGTTGTCGTATCTCTCTCTGCTCTGCCATTGTTGTTGATTCAGCACTTTTCACTTTTCTCATATTTCTTAGTGTTCTTTCTAGTTCTGTGTCTAAAGGCAATAGTTTTTCTTATGGTTTTCTATGCATGTAAGATCTTCCTGAAAAAGAAACACATTAAGATCAAATGAAATCTATGGAAAACAACTATATCCATTTAAGCTCATAAAAAAATTTCAGTAGCTTTCTAAGCTACTGTAGTTAAAACTATTTTTATAATTTTTTGTTTTTTTTTAATAAAACAAAGAAAAATGTCCAAATTAGCATTTCTCTATTTAGTTGGAATATAGATATTTAAATTCTCCTTTGCTCCCCGGCAACGACGCCAAAAACTTGTTATACTTATTTTCTTAACATAGACCAAAACTAATTAATTGTTGAAGACCAAATTAACCAAGTAATTAGCAATTGCCTCACAAGACCATCCAGTCTCCGTCTTGGTGCCAAAGCTTGTTTTGAGACCTAAGATAATAAATATGTGTTTGCTTTGTATGAAAAGGCTTCATTTGAAAATGATTTTTGGTCTAGTTCACTGCAAGTGCACAGATCATACAAGTAATAAAGTGGTTTAGCCAGATCATTGTTCCCCGAGGAGCGTGAAATCTAAAAAATCGGTACCCCCGTCTACTTAAGATCTTATTTGAACTCCAAAGTTAAAAGTGATTTGGTTTTAAACTAAAGGAAATGTAAAAACTAAATAAAATTCTATAACTCTATATTAAGAATTCAAAAAATAAATTTGATGGGGAAAAGTTCCTTTGGTAGAATTTAACACTAGGAAGTGATCAATGTACAATCATCGATTTACCGTCATTTTTATAACATGGTTGACCATCAGTTTGAAATCACTGTCAAAGATGCAAGGTAGTATGGTTGAATTTCTCCATACACCATATATTTCACTAATTAGAGATCCATGTTCCTTTCGGATATATGAGTCTAGTGGTTACTTGTAGAATAAATCCTCATTCTAAGATCTAGGTATTTTCCTTTTCGGTACTTAACTTTTAAATCTTGGGAAGTAAATTCACTTTATAGACAGGATAATGCAAGCCTTCTCCAATCTAATTGGTATCATCCATCGAATCTGATAAAATTCTCTATCTCTTGATTAGATCTATGCTAACACGGGATCAAGATCATAAGTAGGATAGAGAAGGGAAGAAACTTTCTAGAATCCATTAAATTGATATATCATCAAAATATTCTCACCATGAGTAAAGTCAATGATTTATGTAGAAGTAATCTTTAGAGTTCACTAGTTCCATAATATTAGTCTAATATACCCCAAACAAGCGCTTCATAATCTGAATTCTCCATCTCTGTGTTACTGGGAGGCCTCTTGGAAATTAGAGCAAGATACCGATCCTTTTTGGGTACACGCTACTAATATTACGAACTATTAATTTCAATAATAACAACACCAATTAAATAAATTCAAGATTTCAAACTAAGACGTTCTTTCAAGTTGCATAGAAATCAATAATTAATATTCATCCATTCCCAGAGGGAGCTTACTCTTTCAAGATTGGATTACAAATAACAGTGACTAACGAATCGGGAAAATTCATTGAATTTGCAAATGGCAGAAATAGATGAACTCTAGAAATTCTCAGATTTCTATTAATTAAGGCAGTAATGAAACTAATAATTTACACAATAAACCCCCGGCTCGAGAAACTCACTCCTAGATCACTATTCCATCCCAAGAAAAACTAACTAAAAATCAAAGCTAGACCAAATTGACAAAGCATTTGAGAAAATAAAAAGAAAAATGATATACAAGGAGATTCATTCACGAAGTTCTTTGGTTTGGCGAGCCTACGCACAATGCCCTTGGTGCTTCTATTTATAGATTTTCAAATGATGGGCCGTACTTCAAGGCTGAAATTGTGGATCCCAAAAATCTGGCCTAGTAGGTTGCATTGTCGAGACATTGAAAATTATGTCGCGCGACATAGTTGTATCACATCTTTGTTCTCCGACTTTTGTGTGCTTCACCGGTTTTAACGCGACATAGTTTAAATCTTTCATTTTAAATTTTTATCTTGTGGACTTTGAAAATGTCGCGACGGAGATACGTTGAAATTTTCTTATGTTATCACGACTTGGAGGTTGTCTTGTGTCATGACATAAAAACTTTGTTGCAACAACGTTTTATTCTTTGCCACTCTTGAAAAATGTTGCGACATAAAATTTCCTTGTCGCTACAAAGCTTCTTACCCTTAAGCTTTGTTTTATGTTGCGACTGAATTTTGAAATGATGTGACATAAAATACTCTTTCTCGCCTTGTAGCCAGAGACAATCTTCTATTCTCGCTAGGCACTTCTCTTTTGCTTATGTCGTGACACTGCTTTCGCTAATCACGACGAGATGTTGTTACTGCCTTGACTCTTTAATCTTTGGACATAAATTAGTGTGTTGCAACATTCTTTATGTTGTTCTTCTCTATCTTTGTCGCGCCAAGATTTTCTTTTGTCGTGACAGAGTTCCTCATAGGTGCATGTTATTGTTGTTGTGACATAGTCTTGTTGTCTTGCGATGCCCGAATCTAAGCTTTATGTCGTGACGGAAGCTTGGGAAATGTTGCGACATAGCCTCAACTCTTGATCTTTGTCGCTAGCTAAGTTTGTTACCTTGATGAAATCTTTGTCGTGACCAACTTGTGTGACTTCTCATTGCTCTTCCATTTCTGTAGCAACAAAATTTTATTTTGGAGAAAAAGTGAATATTTTTCACTCTGACTCTTTATTTTGCTATATAAATTTGATTGTTGAGATAAAACTCTACTGCCATTTGCCTGATCATTATCACGACAGAACAAAATAATATTGCGACATCCTTCTTCAAAAACTTCTCAATCAATGTCGTGACATAAAAATCCATTGTTCGACAAAGTTCTATCTTCTAATTACCATTATGTCGCAACATTCATTTCTTTGTCGTAACATTTATCATTAAATCCCTCTCATTTTGTGTTGCAACAAAGTTGTGAAATGTCGCGACATTCTTCACTTCTAGCTTGAGTTCAGCTTCATCTTTATTATGACATAGTATCTGCTGGTTCGCGAATTACGTTGTGGCATTTTACGCGTAGCTAATTTTCCTCTTTCTTTTCTTGCTAGATTTGCTTATTACGCATTCAAAACTTGCAAAAATACAAAGTTAATTGAATATTCCATAATTCAACATTAAAATGATCATAAACTTCCAAAAATATGCTAGGAAAATGGATTTAAAAATATGAGTTTAGGACTCATCACACGAAGTTCTTCATCGCGGCGAATACTTCTTTCATAAGTGCGGCAAGCCAGCCGTCTTCTATTGCTTCCTTCCTTCACCGCGTGAAGGATAAGCTTCACCAACCAACCTTATTTAGCCTTGTTTCATAATTCCTACACTTTCTTCACGTGAACATCTTTCTTCGCAGTGGCGAAGCTCTTTGCAACGGTAAGCCTTTTCCTTCGTGTGACTTATGTGGCCAGTAAATTTGTCTCACTTTGGTTTCTTCCATCTTTTTGCTCGATTTTCCTTTAATTCCTACAAAACATAAGCAAATGAGGGATTAGAGATTTCCTAGGATATAATGGTGTGAATCTAGCATTGAAGTTGCATAAAACACATAAAAATCATGCGAAAATGTAACACGATACACACTATCGATTAAACCCGAAGAACATGTTGTAGAAAGGCTCACCCCTCCACAGGGTAGGTTCATTGCTCCAAAGGAGAATGATGCAGACAAGTTCAGAGAATGTTCCTCAAGAAACATAGCCTTTCCCCAAGGGGTAATTTGCTCCTCGAATGACAAAGCTATAGGGAAAGTTACTTTTCTAATGAAGAAGGCAAACAACATGTTTTTCCAAGGGAGAGAGTTGAGGGCAAATTTCTAAGAAATGGATATGGGGATAGAGTTGTTCCTCTAAGTAAAAGAAGGTTTCTGCTGGAGGATAGAATCACTCCTCCAAAGGGTAGATTCTTTCCCCCAAGAGAGAAGATTGTAGACAACTTCACTTCTCCAAGGGCAGGGGAAAGAGGACATGTTCTTATAGTCAAGCCTTTTTTTTTAGGAGGTAGACCTAGTTCTCCAAGGTAAAAAAATGGTGTCTTCTAGGGACAAATTCACTTCTCTAAAAGATATGGTGGGAAATAAACTTGTTTTTTCAAGGGAGAGGGTTGTAGAGATGGAAAGGCCTGTGAGGTGTATCGTTCCTCCTAGGGTTTCTTCTGGTCAAAGGTAGCATGTGGTACAACACGAAAAATTTCCCCAAAGGTTTTCTAGGACTCAAAAGAGGAGGATACAGAGGCAAAGAGCAGTTGATAGAAGGCAGTTTATTGATGTACCTGATAAAACACTCTTGAAGGAGGCTATGGAATTAGAGAAAGTGAAGGAAGGAATGTTTCCTAGCTTGGTAAAAGCTGCAGGATTTGGGAGAAGAAACCACAATTATATGGAGTTAATAAGCAGTGTAGATGAAGTAATGGGCTCAGAGACCTTATTAATAGGTGAAATCCCTATTTCTTTCGAATTATTCCTTTGTTTTTCTTTAACATTGCCAACTATCTTCAAGTCAAAAATGTAGGAAGACCTAGTGGAGGTAGAGGAAGCCTGCGATAGAGGAAGATGAGAGCCACGGTGGGGTCACCATAGAGATATTTTGAAGAATCACGGACCTTAGAGAAAGTGGCACTTGAGAAACCTTATGTAGAAATGACGAGGCACATAAAGCCTTTGTATGTAGAGCCCATCACGATGACGGACAGTGTATCAAGATGCTTGATAGATAATGGATTAGTGGTAAATGTAATGCCATTGAGGGATCTTTGAGAGCTTCTGAAGAGTAGTAGTGATCGATAGAAATAGAGGTGGCTATGTACTGCCTTTCTTTGGAGTATCTAAGACCCTAGGGATACTACCTATAGATATCACCACTGGTAGCAAAACTTCATTATCTACTTTCTTTGTGATAGACTCTACTGCAAATTACAACATTTTGCTTAGGAGAGACAGGGATTCATGCCAATTGGTATTTTCCATCCTCTCTTCACCAGTTCTTACTGTTTTGGACGGGTGTTATAACCCTGATCCATGAATTACACAAGTAATACAAAGTTTTCAATTACAAACTGAGATCGTTCCCACGAGAACTATAGGTTTTATGGTGGATTAAGTACCCCGACTACTAGCTTAGTTCACTATTTGAGTGACTCAATCATTTGAGAAAAAGTTATAAAAACTAATAAAAACTAAACTAAACTAAAACACAGATGCTTTGTGAAAATCGAAGTAATTGAATAAAAACCGAGAGAAAACTACTTATAGAGGAATTAGGGTTGGTTATTATCATTGATGCCTAAGGATTCGTCTAGGTATGGCCCGGGTTGAATGAATTACGACTTGGATTGGTCCGAGTACGTGGTACAAGGATCCCACTCTTGTGTTTCCCCTTGTGTTTTCTCGTATTAGCTTCCTATTCACAGTTACGTCCTTCTAGGTCGCTAATACGATACTTTTCAACAACATTTTTCCTGGGGAGCTCTATTGGTCACAATTACGTCCTTGTAATAAGAGCTACCCAAACTAAGCTCGAATTGGTCATAGTTATGTTCTTACAATCCACACTTAATGGGTTTGATGTCCCCTCCTAGTGAAATCCAACTAGTACTAGACTTTTCTAATTCCCTAGATCTCTTTAACTGGTTAATTAGACTCACGATTAATTAATCTACACCTTAAGAGAAATAAAACCATATTTAAGGGCTTAGTTCTCATATCACCAAGAATACCCTTGTAAAAGGATCGAAGATCCAATTCTCAGCACAAAGTAATTAACCAAGATCATAATAATCCAAGGTTCTAACACCAAACACAACAAATTAAGTATAAAACAACCAACCAACTAAAAGATTATACAGCCCCCAATCATGAATCGAAAACTAACCTATAAAATAATTAGCCTAACATTTCATCCATTAAACTACCCACAAAATCATGTTGCCAACAAACACAAAGTTGTAGAAATTAAAGAAGGATAAGAGATATAAATACAAAACATTAGTTAAACTACAAATGGCTTCAATCCCAAGCTCGAAACTGAAATTCTCCACTCTATAGAGTTGTAATCTTCAGCAATATTCATTTACAAACTAAGTTTATCACAAAACAAAACCTAAATCTAACAAATCTACAAATTCTAACCCTAGAAATGGAACAAAACTTCAAGAGGAAGAAACCCTAGAGGAGAGCCTCCATTCTAAAATTTTGAACCCTAATTATGTGTGAAAAACGCCTTTAAATGACCTCGAAAAATGGGCCAAAACAAGCCCAAAATGGAAAGACATTTTTAGGCCAACGTAGTCACGACCATAAGTGTTTACGGTCGCGACCTTATCAAGAGATGGAGTCTAATCTACATCAGCGGGAGGGTTAGTGGTCATGACCTCGGCGAAGATTAGATCTGAATTTCAACACTTCGGGCTTCACGGTCGCTACCTAGGTATAACCTTCCCAAAAGATGAAGTCAAAACATGCTTGAGTCACGACCTAGGTCACGACCTTGTTGAGAGTTCTTCTACATAGGGTGGTCTCTTCTATTGCACGATTGCGACCTTAGCTGTTTACGGTTGTGACTTTAAACTTTTATAGTCATGACTGTGGCTATTCCAAGTCGCAACCGTAGGTCTTTGCACTTTCTAACTTTCTTAGTTCTTGCCCGAATTGCTTGCTTTTCGTCTTGTTTTCTTCGTTTCTTCAAAATTCACAACTATAGGGGGTTAGACATGAAATTAACTAAAAAGGGTTCTTGGTTAGCATCAAAACCATGATTTATGTTATATTTTGCCCTAAATAATACTAACCGAAGGCACACCTAACAAAGGGTAATGAAATGGAGGTGGTGCAGGCAGATAAGCAGCCTTTCATGGTGGCTACAAGCTATGTGAAAGCCATGTATTATGATTAGGAATTCAGTCTAATCAAGTTCGCGAGAAGGAAGGGTAAGTCTGAGAATGCATACATGGACTCAAAGGGCTTTGTGGAAATCCAAAATGAGCGACCAAACTCTAAAGGTGACTAAGAATTGTGCTTTATGGGCCGTGGTGGTCGATCATCGAAGAGATCGATGATGGCCGATTACTCTGAAATGAAAAGCGATAGCTACAGTGCCATGTTAATGAAATCGTGAGGTATGGAAAGGATTGAAGAAGAGCACCTCCAGGACACTTGTGGGCCTGAGATGATTTTTGAAAGGGATGTATATGAAGAAGATGGAGGATTTGGAGCAAGCCCCTCCTAAGATTGAAGACACACAGCCTTATGTACATGACCCCATGGAGGAACTGGACCTTGGCATTATGGAGGAGCCGAGGATTACTTATATTAGTTCTTTACTGCCTTCCAACTTGAAGGAAGGGATTATTGCAATACTACAGGAGTTCAAAGACTGCTTTGCTTGGAATTATGATGAGATGCCAGGGTTAGACAAAAGCTTGGTGGAATTGCAGTTTGCTATCAAGTCGGGTTCACTTTTAGCGACTCCTGAAGAATGTCAGAGTAGAGCTGAAGGTGAAAGAGGAGATTGAGAAGCTTTTGAAGGCCAAATGCATTAGACCTATAAGGTATGTGCAGTGCTTGGCAAACATTGTCCCTATGATGAAGAAGAATGCAAAAGTTAAATTTTGTATAGACTTTAAGGATTTAAATGCTGCCACTCCTAAAGACATGTATGTAATGCCTATAGGTGACATGTTAATTGATTTCACTATAAATAATGAGTTCTTATCCTTCATGGGCGGTTTCTCTAGGTATAACCAAATCCTAATAGCTATTGATGATGTACCTAAGACAGCCTTCAGATGTATTGGTTCCATAGGAACATTTGAATGGTTGATTATGCCCTTTGGTTTGAAGAACGTTGGTGCAACTTACCAGGCTGTGAATGCTACTTCTTTCATAAATATGTTAGGCCACCACATGGAGATTTATATATCGGTAACATTGTGGATTAAAATCAAGGCCACCAATGAACATGTGAAACATTTAAAGAAAAGTTTTGAAAAGATGAGACTCTGTCAGTAAGCTGAATCACTCAAATGTGCTTTTGGAGTTCAAGCCGAGGAAATTTTTTGGGGTTGTTTCACCCAAAGAGGAGTGAAGTAGGATCAAAACAAGTCGACCATCATTTCAGCTAAGGCGCCTCAAAATGAAGAACTTCATAAGTTGGGTGAATGAACTATTTAAGGAGGTTTATCTCTAATCTGGCAGGAAAGACTAAGGTATTCTCTCACCTAATCAAGCTGAAAGAAGTTGAAGAGTTTAAATTGGAGGAATAACATTAGGCAACTTTTGATGGAATCAAAGGCTACATTTCTAAGCACCTTGTTTTAATCCCACCTTTAAGGGTGACTGCCAAACTATCTATCAATTCTGAAAATTATAGGATGCCTTTTGGCATAAAATAATGTTGAAAGCCATGAGCAGGTTGTTTACTATTTGAGTATGGTCTAAAATTCAGCATAAACAAGGTATACACCCATTGAGAAGTTGTGTTTAGCCCTATTCTTTGTATGTACGAAATTGAGACATTACTTTATCAAGTCTCAAGTGTATGTGGTCTCCCAAACTGACTTGAACAAATACATGCTAAGTCGACTCTTAATCACTAGACGAATTGGGAAATGGTCCTTGCTTTGCCAGAGTTCACCTTGGTCTATTTTCCTCATAAATCAGTCAAGAGGCAAGCTTTAGCTAACTTTCTAGTTGATCATCCTTCATTAGAAATCAAACTGAAAATGATGTGGAATTGGGATATGAAGTAGAAAGACGACCTTGGGTTCTTAAGTTTGATGTCTCTAGCATGGAGAATTTCATTGCAGTCGGGATAGTAATCATCTCACCAAAAGGGATAAAGACTATCCTATCTTTCAACTTGGTCTTCAAGTGCACCAACAGTCAGGCTGAATATGAGGCTTTAGTGATCAGTTTGGAAATCTTATTAGAACTTGGGCCTGAGGTACACTTATCATTAGGGACTTCAATTAGTGCTTCAGCGGCTAATAGGGGAATATAAATGCAACAACTTATTGCTACCTCCTTATTATACTATTTCCACTCAATTGTTAGGTTCTTTCCATTCTGTGGATTTGGAATATGTGCCTAGGGAATCTAATTGGGAAGCGAATGAACTATCACAAGTAGCCTCAGGTGTGAAGATGATCGAAGAATTGATTCATAAGCTCATTGTGATAGGAAAGAAGAATCACACCTTAAATTATGAAAGGGGAATCATATTAGAAGTTGTTTATACAAATAGAAAATGTGCAAGGAAGCTGGAGAAATAATATCGAGAGTATTTGAGACCCCATAGGGAAGGTCCCAGTAAGGTGAAAGTTCAATCATAGAACTTCGTCCTACTGGAATGGGAATTATACAGAAAGTGACCTGATGGGTTGTTACTCAAATGCCTATCCTTCCTAGACAGCATGGAAATGATGAAGCAAGTTCATGAAGAGTGCACGTGGAGTCCATCAAGCTTGGAATCATCTGATGGTGATTAAGAGACGCATGGCTATTTTGGCGACCATCTAGTGACTACATGATTACTCCAGGGCTACAAACAATTTCAAAGTATGATATGGCGACATACGGGAGGATACCTGCTATGGAACTCCACTCAATTGTGAAACCATGGCCTTTGAAGGATGATTAACTGGACTTATGAAAATCTACCTAAGCTATCCAAAGGGGACAGCTTTGCATCTTAGTGCACTCTACGAGACACTTCACTAAATGGGTGAAGCGTACCCTTGAAGATAGAGCGGAAGAGATGTGATCCAGTATCAAGGGTAAATCATTCATAGATTTGGAATTCCTCGGTCCATTCTTGACAGGCACCATGTTTCTTTGGGGATGAGATGACTTATTTTGCCAAGGACTATGACATTTAACTCATCATATCTACTCCCTTTTATGCCCAAGCAAATGGGCAGGCAGAAGCTTTTGATAAGGTGTTAATAAGCATCCTAGAGAAGATGCTAGAGGATAATCCTAGAGATTGGCACATAATTTTATCTGAGACCTTATGGGCTTATAGAACTTCTAAAAGAGATTCTACGATTTAGTCCTTACTCTCTAACTTTATGCGGCGGGGATCAGTGCTTCGATAGGTGGTAGTTCCTTACATAAAGGTATCCGGGTAGAATGGCCTTAATCCTCAAGAATCTGATTGAAGCCATGATGATGGAACTTGAGGCTAGATGGGAAGAGATTACAAGTGCTTTCGACCATATCATGAGTCGCGAGAGAAAATAGGTGGCTCATTTTTGCAACAAGTGGGTCGAAGAGTTTTGAAGGAGGGGAGATCATTTGGAAGGTGGTGTTGTCCATCGGTGCTAAAGACAAAGAATTGGGGAAATGGTAATCTAGATTGGAGGGACATTCAAAGGTTCTAAATCTTGCCGGAAATACTCACCATGACATGAAGGGAGCCACATAGCTTCATTAATGGGAAGTACCGAAGCCGCACCACAATATGAAATCTTTGGACATTAAGGAAAGGCTAAGGTAGGAATGCGGAATATGAAGCAAAATAGGTCCCATTGACCACTTTTGGATTAGGGAAACTATTCCTAGTAGTTACTTTAAGTGATCAAGTATGTTGTTTTGGCCACTCACTGCTCAAACCTTTTGTATTCCCTAATGTCATACTTGTTATACCCTCAATGTTTTATCAATAAATAAAGTAAGTCTCCTGACCTCTTTAAAATTGGGGAAACTGTGTACCAACTTATTGATTAATGCCTAAAAAGTGCAATTTTAGAACCACATATTAGATAGGTTTTTCGGTGCTTTTTGCGCATTAATCATATCATTATACTTAATTGAAGTGTTCAAATCTTCTTGGTATCACTTATTAGTTTAGAAAGGTGTTTTTGATGGTTTGCGGGTTTTACGCGCTTTGGGACAATCATCGAGTCAAATGATGAATCACGAAGATTGATCCCAATTGTGACCATGATCATACCAGAATCAATGAAAAAATGAAGGCAAGTGAAGAAAAATTGATCACGATGAAGACGAAGGAGGCAATGCGGTGAAGAGATCGAGCAGTGTCGGAGCCGCTAAGTTTTGCGAATTTATTGGGTTGAAAATTCGCAACCTTAGAAGATTTCGCAACCTTAAGCCGAAATACCAATTTAAGCTAGACACCGGGGTTTTAAATGAAACCTTGTTCTAAGCGAAATTTCATGTTTGCTTCCACTCGCCATTCCTTCTTCATGAGTACCAAGCTTCTGTGAAATTTTCTATTTTCGCTATGCATGGTGATTTCGCTACCTAGCGAAATTCTTCAGTCCTAGCGGAATTCACTTTACTTTATGATAATGCCAACCGACTTCATTTTGGTGTATTACTTACTTCCTTGTATTAGCCAAAATGTTAGGCTTTCTTACTTATTTTCACATTTGGGTTGGCTATATAAGCCACCTTATAAGTTTGTAACCTAGCTTTAATCTTCGGTACATCGCGCTTTTTCATTTTTCTTCAGTTTTCTCTCTTCTCTCTCTCTTTCTCTCCCTTTCTTGGTTGCAAACACCTCAAGGATGACAACTTGGAGGATAGCTAAAACCACTTCCTTCTTGAAGTAAAAGAATTTGTTGAAGGGTGAGATCTTTTGAATTCTTGGTAGTTCACTTGTTTTTCATACGACGGGTTTTGTCATTTAGTTCCCCAAATTTTCATTTCTAGGTTTTAAAGCTCTTTGATGTGCTCTTTGGCTAATACTTGGCAAGCTTTTAGGGTTTAGTGTATTCTTAGCTTTAGATACACTAATATCCATTAGTTGCCCTTTACGAGCCACTAAGGTAGGTTAAGGGGTTAGGGTTTCACTGTATGTGCATCCACTTTTGATCAATACTTGGTAATCTTTTAGGGTTCAGTGGATGCTTATTGTTAGATCCACTGAGATTCATTAGTTGCCCTTTACGAATCATTGTAGGATGAGTCAAAACAAATTTTCACTGTAGGAACCATAAATGTTAAATAAATGCTTTCTATCAAAAGGAAATTATGAGGGTTTAGTTCTTAAAAGTTAAATGAAGATCCGGTTCGGGAGATGACTATATGTCATCCTCCCAGAGAAATTAACCGGGGACCTCTCGGTTAACTGGGATCTTAAACTTCAGTGGCCTTGCGAGGAGTTCTTTTTCTTATTTTTTCTTCATTTTTATTTTCAGTTGCAAACCATCCTTCACTGTTTTTAACCGCCCCAAAATCCAAAATTTAATTCCTGGGTGATTTCACTCAAATCATTGTCACGAAGAAAACCCATCCTGTGTTCGACCACTGAACCGCTATCTTTGCGGTAGCTTGACTACGCGTGGGAGGAAACAGGTATATAAATATTGATTCGACTCGACTGCGTGGCCTGAATCACTTATGGGTTGAAAGGAAAGTAGGCTTTGTTACTATTCTTGCCAAGCATAAAAGAATGAGCAGAGTATCATATTCGGGGATGGAGTCAATAAGTTCTAGTTTAATCAAGTTACGAGCAGTTGGTTCGGATTATTGAGGCATGAGTTTCGAGGAAGTGGTATCCCAAATTTGTGATGATAGGTGCATAGAGAAACCATCATACCAAGTTTTTCCAACATGGATCTTTTCATAACGTCCCACCTTGCATAATCATAGACAACAAAGTTTGCTATCCACAGAACAATGACTTTTATCTTTGTGCATATGCGGGAGTGGTTGGTACTACCAAGCCAACACATTAACATGTTCTGTGGGATGAAGCGGGTTTCTCCGCAGATGATCTCATAGGAGCTTGTACATTCTCTGTCTTATGTGTACCAAAGGAGCACTACTGACATATCGGTCGTTCTTCTAGTTGCTATGCCTACTTAGCAGCTGCTTTCGGATAACTCAATTCATGAATTTTGAAGACATGTCGAACATCCCTCAAGCGAGGGCATATCCCGTATGGGGAGAGGACATTAGTGATAATGATCAATACTTTTGCCCCATAAAGGAAGGGTTTTGAATAATTTTACCTTTAGGGTGGTGTGGTCGAGCACCTTGAGTGCCATTTCCATCTTTCCTAGGATCCATATCAAGACACTTAAAATTGAAGGGAGGGTACTTTAGAACAGAAAACCCTTAGAGTCCTCCAACACTAGAACGAGAGTCCTTATTTTCTTGACTCTATGTAGTCGAGATGGTATAAAATAGGTCTCATGACCACTTTGGGTTGGCTTGTGTGCTGAACATGGGAAAGTCTTAGAGTAGGCTTGTGGTCACTGTTTCATAAACACACATCTGACAGGTGTACCTTTTAAAGTCCTTGAGGAAATGGAGTCCTATGGCCACCTTAAACCTGGGGAAATAGATATTGGTCTTTGATTGGAAGGTTAAAGTAGGCTTGGGTCCCAGGACTATTTGTGTGTTGGAGATATAGGTACAAATAGACTGGTTTGACAGACTTCTTGTCAATGGTTTCCTCACATTCATGCTTTTCTCTAGAAAGTCTACCTTATACCATCAATTCCCTAAAGTTGGTACATTAACCACTATAGGTATGAGACCAGTTCCAAGATAGGATTTGAGGTAGTGAAATTGGCCTTTGGCCACTTTACCTAAAAAACACAAGCTTCTTCAAGATTCCCTAATGATTTCCCAAGGAAGACTTCTTGACCACATCAAAATTGGGGAAATAGGAGTAGAAATATTCGAGTGAAAAAGGTAGGCCTATTGTTTGACTTATGTTTATATAGACCAATAACAAACTAATAGTTGAAGACCTAATTAACTAAATATGATGAAGTCAGTTGGTGCCAAACTTCTGGTACCACCACCAAGAACTAATCAGTTCTTGTATCAAAGGAAAAAACTTGATTGACTACTAACTGAAATTATAAAATACGTTGTTTGCCTTGGATGAAAAGGCTTCCATTGAAAAATGTGTTTTAGTGCAGATCGCTCTGATTGCACTTGGTCATTCAAGTAATAAAAGTGGATTTAAGTCCAGTTATCGTTCCCACAAGAAGTTAGGTAATCTAAACATCAATTACCCCGAAGTCGACTAAAGATCCTTTCTATTTGAACTTCAAATTAAAAATGGTTTGGCTACAACTAACATAAAAGTAAAAAATAAATAAAGGAATTACATAACTATGTATAAAGAATTTAAAATAATTGGATTGGAAAGCTCACTAGGTAAGTTAACACTGTAAATTAGATTAGCGTACAATTATAAATTTCTGCATCATTTTTATAACATAGCTAAGCCATTAGTTTGAAATCTAAACTTGTCAAAGATGCAAGGTAGTATAGTTTGGATTTCTCCATAAACCCTTACACATTTCACTAATTGAGATCCATCTTCCTTTTGAAAACATGAGTCAATCAGGTTACGCTTGGCACCAGCCTCTTTCTAAAATTTGGGGCATTTTTCCTTTTGATGCCACCCCGAATCTTAGGGTGAAGAATTCTTGCCCTTATAGGCAGGATATTACAAGCCTCCTCCAATCTAATTGGTAACTCATCCATCGAATCTGATAAAATTCTCTATCTCCATGATTAGATCTTTGCTAACACCAGGGATGAGATTCTTCCATCGATTGAGGGGCTCTTTTATCAATTAAATTGATACATCATCCAACTATCCTCACACACCATGAGTAAGTTAGTGATCTATCGAGAAGTAATCTTTAAGAGGTTCATTAGTTCCATAATATTAGATCTAGCATACCGCAATGCTTGCTCCATACTCGAGATCTCGTCTACGTATCAGAGAGGGCTTCTTGGAAATCGAAGCAAGATACAGTCCTTTTATGGATACACGCTACTAATATTCTGAACAGGTAACTTCCATATCATTACCAATTAAATAAATTCAGATTCAAAACTGTGACATTCTTTTAAGTTTAGCAGGAAACAATAATGAAATCAATCCAATCCTAGAGGGAGCTCAATCTTTCAAAACTTGATTACAACTAACAGTGACTAGCTGATCAGGAAAATTCACTGAAATTGCAAGCAAATTTAATTAAATGAACTCTAGAAAATTCCCAATTCACATTAGTCGGATAGTAATGGCAGAAATTTTACAATGAGCAGATCAAAACTTCACCAAATCACTATTCAATCTAAAGGAACTAACGAAATGCTAATCTAAAACTACCTAAAGAAAAGAAAAAATAATATACAGAGTTCGGCTACCCCGAAGTTCTAGTTTTGGTTAAAGTTAGCCGATGCCTAGATGTGTATATTTATAGATTTCAAATTATGGGCCGCACTTCTAGGTTGAAATTGAGGATCCCAAAAATTCAGGCTCAAATGGTCGCTTTGTCGCGACTAAGAAAATTGTGTCGCGACATAGTTGCCATCTTTTCTCCCTAGCTCTTGTCATGGCCTGTAGTTTCTGTCGCGACATAATTTTTTTATGTCGCGACAGAGTTATGCTAAAGCAATCTTTTTCTTGTCACAACAAGGGTGTCTTGTGTCGCGACAATTCTTGGGTGCCTTGCAGCTTGAATACTTTAATAGTATGTCGCGACAACAAAATTCTTTGTTGCAACTGAGTTTCCTTCTACTACATTGCTTTGTGTCGCGACATAGAATTTTTGTATTGTGACAAAGTTTCTCAGTCTTTTGCTTTTTTTTATGTCACGACAGAGTTTTGAAATGTCGCGACATAATTTAACTCTTTCTTGTTCCTACTGTGTCGCGACACTCTTCTATTTTCTCTTCATCTTCTGTCACGACTAGTTTTCTTTTATCACGACATAATTCTCTGCCTCCAGTTCTTCAACTTTGTTGCAGCCTTCTTTGCTCTGTTGCGACATACTTTGGTGGTTCTGCTCAATCTCTATCGCGACAATATTTTCTTTTGTCGCGACATAATCTGGTTGTCTTGCACTGCTAAGACTGAACTCTGTGTTCGCTGGATGAATTGTTTGTTGTCACATTGAAATCTTTGTTGCAACAAACTTGTCTTAGCTTATCTCACTTCTCTTCCTTCTTATGTAGCGACAATACAACTTCTGCAATAAGCGACGGAAATCGACTCATTTTTGTTGTTGCCGAATAATCTTCTTTTGTTGAGACAGAGATGTCTACCTTTAGTTCTTTATTATTTTGCAACATAAGTTTCTTTGTCGCAACATTCTTGTAATTCTTCTCAACTTCTGTTGCGACAATAGTCGTCTTTGTCGTGACAGAGTTTACCTCAACCTCAAGTTGTGTTTATCGTGACATAAAACTTTTCTATCGCGACAAAGTCTTCTTATCTTTCATTGCTGACTCCGAATGTTGTGTGGCGACATAGTTTTCTTTTGTCGTGACATATAATCTACTTTGGTCTTGTCATAAACTGAAATGTCTGTCACAACATGGAAAACGTTGTCGCAAGAACATTGTCTTGACTTGTCTCATTGTTTTGTTATTTTAATCATGACAGAGATTTCTTTAATCGCGAAACAAGTTCATATAACTTATCTTCATTTCGCTACGTCTGGCAGGTTGAGATGTTACAACAATATTCCACTTTGTCATTGAAACGATCCAGTAATAGCAATAGAGTAAGGAATGAACATAATTCTCGCTTCATGAACTTCTCCAAACTTTGTGGTGACATAAAAATCCATTATGCCTTGAGTCAGTCTATAAAAAATTATGTCGTGACAGTCTTCATTTGGCTTGGGTAGACGTCCTTGTTGCGACATAATTTTCTTGGTTCTATTAGGTTTTGGCCAGTGACATTGCGAGACTATGTGGCGGCAGGAGTGCTGCCCATAGCCGTTGCGCTTTCTTATTGGAATTGTCTCTTTTCTTTTTAAAGGCACCGCAAGAGCTTACAAAGTTGATGAATATTCCATAGTCGACATAAAAAATAATCATAAACTTATAAAAATATGCTGGAAAAATGTATTAAAAATTGATGAGTTTAGGACTCATCATATTTCCCCCAACTAAATTTTTGCTTGTCCTATAAACAAAAGAAAAAGTAAATTTTGTTTGTCCTTAAACAATTTTTATTTTGTTTTTAAGGACTTTTTTCTGTTGAATCCACAATTTGGCAAGAACATAGGTTAGTTGTAAAATTATTTCTAAATATGTTTCCAATCTAGAATTAGTAAGATTTTCAATTAAGTTCTTGAGCTTGACTAGATAATTTCTATAATTGTAAACAATTCAATCATTCAACCACGATTTGTGAGTGTGCTTGATGGTCTTTCTCTCTTCTTCTATGGAAAATTAATTAATCTTACGGGATAATACTCGGATAGCATACTTCTCTTTATTCTTTAAAGTCGATATGTTTTTGTCATATTAATCTCGTAATGTGGCGTACACCGGCAAAATCAATTAGGTATTTTAGGCTTATATGAGAGGCTTGGGTACTTGGGTAGATCATTAGACAATTTGAATCACTTTACCCAGTTCCGCACAACTTGACATACCCCAGCCTTCACCTTATGTATCCTTTATCTTTCCATTGATGTCTACTTTCTAACCTCCCATTTGGTTTGGTGCGTCTTTTTGCATACTTTCTGTTGTGGTATTTTTCTTGACCACATTCAGGCTATAATTCTCTTCTTTATCTTAAAAGCTTTTGCACTTTTCATCTTCTATCAAGGTTATGGAATGGTGCAATGTTTTATCTTTTTAAGCTTTCTACCACCCTTGCGAGAACTTTAGGTGTGCTCACCACCATTTGGCATTAGGGTACTAGATGTTGAATAGCCCTAAGGACTTAATTGTTAAAGGGAGGAAGGCAACAAGACCAAACTTATTCTACCTTGACACTTTTCTTTTCACAGCTTCTTTTCCTCATTCTTTTCATCTTTCCTCATCTCGATTGATTTTTCTATCTCAACCCTTCTTATCCTTCTTTGTGCTTTGAAATAATATTCCCCTAAACTTGTCATCTTCCATCTTTGATGTATTTATCCTGTAATCTAGGCAATTAAGGGTTCTTTATTGTAGGATTATGTTTAAGGAGGATCTAGGCTTTTCATTTGCTTGTTGATGATGGAATAGGCTATTGGCTTAAATAAGGAACTAAGGTGTATACTTATGCATATTAATAGGGTAGGCTTTGAAAGGCTCAATCTTCCAAGAATGGCCTATATAACTTCATGTTAGTGGTATTGCTTAGGATTTCGCATTGACTAATAATCTAACAAGTTCTAGGACATTTGGAGATTTAACTGTGATAGATCCACAAAGATGTCCCTAACCTTAGCACAATATGTTTCAGAGATACTTTTGACCATGTGTGCAGTGTCTGTCGGTTCATAATAACTAAGCTGTTTACCAATACAAATTATAGGTCTTATTTGTTCCATCAATTGGTTACAATCTTCCTTATTCTTGAAGTTCAACATATTCATCAATATCCTTACAACCTTAACACGATTCATCGTCCACCTATGTAACACTAAAAATATACCTAGTCGTTTTAGGCATGTTTAGGAGTATTTAGTAGTATAATTTAACTGGCTTTTGTAGGTTAAATGCGAAACCCGGGAGCAGGGCAGGAAAGGATACAAAACTTAAGGACAAAATTGTAATTTGGCCTCCCGAAGAACAAAGTCATAGTTGATGAAATAGAGGCCCCAGATAAAATATTGGAAGTTGAAATTCAAATGTAAGAGATGGAGGGACCTTTTTACAAATAATGAAACTTAACCCAAAATGGGTTTTAACAGGGCCAAAAGCAAGGCCTTAGCAAACATGGGTTT